>JAIUCT010007883.1:4380-28400 GCA_021307375.1 Tetraneura akinire
TACCTTCTATACAGTGGCGGATTGAGAAATTTGCCGCCCTTTTATTTTGAACTTTTTTTTTTAAAAAAAAAACAAAATACATAAAAAATTATATTATTAATTAAATTATTCTTTATTATTATAATTAAATACAATGGTCAATATGTTTAAAAAAATTAAATTTTTTTCGTTTGGCTTTTGAGGTTAGCTACAGTGGCGTATTTTGAACAAAATTCTAGAGGTCCAAAATTTACCCCTATATATTAATAAATAAATTATAAATTTACTAAATAAAAATAACAATATTAATATAAATATAATTTACCACAGTGGTTCTGGAGGGGGATCCAGTACCCTTAGACCCGCCTCTAACACCACTGGGTTAGCACTTTTATTTAGTGTAATAAATTAATAGCAGTGTAGAGATTATTAATTATCCAAAATAATTAGAATAAAGTAAAAATGGCTCTATAAATATAAAATTTAGATATATATCTTATTAATAATTTTTAATAAATAATTATGCCATTTCGATGTAATAATTATTATCCATAATTTTGTTTTAAAATATCTAACTAACAAATAAGTATTTAAAATGTATAATTTTATTAATATACAAACTTTGTATGATTGTTGCTATAAGATTTTTTGCCGCTGGCAGTTATCAAATGGACATTGGCGAAAAACGTCATGACTCATGAGTCTGTTTCACAAACTTCAGTTAGCAGAATAATTGATGAAGTGACTAATGTAATTTGTGATCCTGTCATTTCTAATCAATTTGTTCATTTTCCCAATAATTTTAATAAATTAAATGATGTGCGAGAGGGGTAAATTTTATATTAGAATTAAAAAAAATTTAAGTGATTTTTGGCTGTTTTGTTTTACATAATTTATGTATTGATGAAAATGTTTAACTAATAGATGTAATTGATCATTCTGAAGAAAATATTGATTAGGGATATGTAATTTACCAGTGGATGTAGTATGTGAAGGAGACAATATATATAATAGGTACTTACCTATATTATAATAATTAATAATAATAATAATGATGATGATGATGATGATGATGATGATGATGATGATGATGATGATGATGATGATGTGATGATGATGATGATGATGATGTGATGATGATGATGTATATAATATTAAATATGTGTACACACAATAAAATTTTCAAGTCTCGTAACTTTCAAATTGCCTGAGTTATCGTGAAATACATATTGAAATCTGAAATTTCATTTTTCATGACATGCGCCGTTTTTTCGTCATATTTCGTCGTTTTTTCCATCGCATTGGGTCAATTTTGAGAAATTCGATTAATGATCTGAATAAAGTACAAACTACATCCAATTCTCAATCGGAACAGTATGCTATTGCCTATTCGAGAAAATCGGAGTATTATTCCAGGGAGTAAAAGTGTCTTAAGAGTTCAGACATAAAACAATATGTTTTTATCATAGGCGGAAATCCATTGAAGAAGTTGGGGGCTACAATATTTCATCATAAATCTAACTGTGGTGGAGATATCAAAACCAAGTCTTAACAAATTCTAAATTTATTGAACTACTGAATACTAAAATACTGAGTAATTAATATTAATTTACACACGCGAGTAAACATGAACTTTGGATATTTCTATCTTAGATCGGACATATAATAGTTACCTATGAGTTCATAAACAAATTTACAATATAAAAACATAATTTATTATGAGACGTTATAATTTTTTTCGTCATTAAATAATATTGAAGTTACATTTTTATACTTTTGTAATAATTTTTAAGGGGGCTTGTGAGGATCTTGGGGGGACTAAGCCCCCTCAAGCCCCCCCACCCCCGATTTCCGCCAATGGTTTTTATATTAATTTAATCAGCTTTTTTCAAGATCTAAAATTATTGCTTATAAAATGCTGCAAGTAAACTTTAAAAATAAAATTATTAAATCGTAGTAGTTGATTCATAGTCGTTTTTCACAGTTTGTAGTCGTAACTAACGTTTCATTAAGTTTTAAGCTTTTCGTCAATTTTTTAGGAGGTACATTAACTGGATTTTTTAAAATCTTAGTATATATATCATATATCTTATAATTTGTAATACGTAAATTCTAATTATTTTAAGATTCTGAGCGACTATAATTACGTGTATACTGTATTGAGATTTATTTATTATGTTCCTACTTTGGTCTTAGATCATTTTCTTTCCTAAATAATATAATTTTTAACAGTACTTCACTATTTCAGACGTATGTAATGCATATGGAAATTTATGATCATAAAATATGATTTATTGATGTATAATAAATAGGTATTAAATATTCCATTGAGAATTTTGATGGCAGTCATCATTGTGCATTAATAAATGATTTTAATGTGTGAAACGTTATAAGGTAGGCTATAATTTTTTAAAAATCTATCATTTAGTAACAACAATATAGTAATTTCATAATTTTTCAACTTCTAATTTTTTTAATAGATAAATGGAAAAAAATTAATTTACATTGTTTCCTTAATATCTTTATCAGTAATACATTTAACTTACTGTTTAGCATTTTAGTTTATATTGAAGAGTAAATTAATAAGCACTTATACAGTTATACTCGTATGTGCAATAAAACTTAGGTGAATCCAAAGATCGACTTCATAATATATAGTTATTATTTTATATAAATTTTTAACTTAATACGAGTAATAACTAATTATATAATTTAACATTAAAATAATAAACTAGGTTATAATAGTAATAAGAAAATGAAGAATAATGTATAGGTACTCATATAAAGGTATTACTAATATTTTATCAAACTAATTTCTTGTTGAGATTACATTTTAACCTTGATGTACTTGCTGTTCTGCCCATGGCTGTACGACACCAGATGCACAAACACAATAGAATAATGCTCCAATGAATAGTAAGATCGCAGCTAAAAGTGAAATTAGTTGATCATTTATTATCTATAAATTAAAAATATAATCATTGTTACCTAAAAATGGACTGAATGTATATAATTAAAAAAAAAAGTTATGACGATTTACTAACCTTATATTCATACATAATTCTAATTATGTAATAACAAAAAATTTGAAATATAACATCTATAGTGTTTACAATACCCATTAATATTCCAGCATATATTGGTGCAATATCTATTACATTTAGATAATATCCTATATAATCAAAATGATGAAAACATTTTTATTTTACTTTTATTTTTTATAATCTTATAGTTCATTAAACGCACCAAAACCACTAAGTAGTCCAAAAAACACAATTATAAACCACGGATATATACTGGATAATATCATTTCGTTATAAAAAACTATAAGCAGTAGAATACTTTGAACAACGAAACTAAAACAAGTAACCATCTTTCTAATCACTGCTGTGGAAAATAATCTGTGGTTTTGGCAGTAATTAGTTAAAATCATACCACATAATGAAAGAATGATAACAATTTTTATAAAAGTAAATGTCCAAGAAGCATTCTGTAAAAAAAAATTTCACTTTTTTTAATAAAGTTTATAGTTTTTTCTCTTTATTTATATTTTATATAGGAACCAACTTACAGTCATATATCCGATAGAGATATCTGTATCTCCTAAAAAGTCTTTAAATAGAAAAATGTTCATTACTGGATTAACTGACCCGTTAGATATACTTGAAATTATAATGGCATAAACGGGAATTGATGTAAACATTTTCTTCCAAGGTATATTAAAGAAAGATGGTTGAATTGACACGTGTGTATTATCTAAGGATTCTTTATTCTTGCATTGAATAATTGAATTTCCATATATTATATATAACCATAAAATATACCAAATAAATCCCATTATAACTAAAAGAAAAAAAGACGAGATGATAATCCTGCCGCATGGATATAGCATATAGGTGTGCAAATTAAAGTGTTTAATTTTAATTAGAATTTGAATGCAATGATAAACCATTGCATTTGGAAAATAATTCTGAGCGAAGTTCAGTCAGATAATGTAGGTTTTGATTAAAATGTTGACCTTTTTATTAAATATTTAAAACGCAAAATTTTATCACACATATAGGAAACATATAGGTAAGTACAATGGCGTAACCATGATTAGGGGAGTTGATGTAAGGATTAAATTAGATACCTATTAGTTATTTATAATATTTGCTCAATATTTAGGTATACTTTTATTATGTAAGGGATATATTCGAATATAGAAAATAAAAAATTAAAATAAAAAAAAATTATTAATTGATATACCTACGTACAATACACTATAATAAAAGTTATACAGTTATACCTAACCTGTAAGTAAATTTCAACGAATACGATTATACGCTACTGTATCTGGTATAGGTACACATGTAGTACATAAATGAACACCCTATACAATTTTCAAGTCTCTAAGTTCAATATAATTGCTCCATAAAATCCCTTGTCACCTAAATGCCAATATCATAAAAAAATTTGTCAATTTTATTTGTCATTATTGTAAAATATTGAAATATAAGAGTAAGATGATGGCAATGAGAAAGCAGACACCTTAGCCAAAATAACAGTAACATCAAATTCCTCTGATTTAATATCATCCATTCCTTTCCAAGACAAGAAAATCTGTATAGGTACACATCACATATAGTACATAAATGAACACCCTATACAATTTTCAAGTATCTAAGTTAAATATAATTGCTCCATAAAATCCCTTGTCATCTAAATGCCAATATACTCGTAAACATATTTGTCAATTTTATTTTTCATTGTTGTAATATATTGAAATATATAATATATATATAAATATTAAATATATAATAATATAATTTTGTAAAATTATAAAAATGACCTAAATAAAGTATCAACTACTATTACGTCCACTTTCTAAACAAAAACCTATGCTATTCGTGATAATCGGAGCATTATTTTGGGTAGTAAATGTGTCTACAGACATAAAAAAATAAAAAAAAAATAAAAAAGATACACATCATTGTGAAGTGTCAACCCAATACAACTTTCGCTCAGAATCTAGTAAATTTAATAATGAATTAGTTATTATAAAAATTATATAAAGTAATACCTGGTAAATAATAGACTAATGTTTTGATTATTGTATCTTCCAGAAAAATAAGAATATGATATTCAAATAATATTGTAAATTTATTTAATAAAACGATTGCAGACAGTATTGGCCGTTCATTTTTTTCAGCCCAATGCCTCCAAATTCCGATACACGCTGGTTCAGCCATGCTCTAATAAAATGTTGTCATCACATAAAAATGTTATATTATCTTTTAATAATAAATTATTTATTTTTCTATACTATTGACAAGCTATGAAATATTTGAATGATCCAATATATATTAGGAACTTCATGTAATGTATCCTTGATAATCAGTTTTATTAAATAAAATATTGTAGCCAAAGGGATAGTAATTCCAAATACGCTAAACATAAAATAAATTGATTATTTTTATGAACTATAAAGTAGAAATATTATTATATTCCTTTTATTGTTGTAAAATATACTTGTGTGCTGGATATATGTAAGCTAATATGCCACCGGATATTTGACCAATTAAATATCCAATAATATGAAAATTAAAAGGAGGATTCGTCTGTAAATTGAATATAAATATAATTTTTTTTTATACAATATTGAAGATGTTATGGTATGTGTTGATATTTAAATAAAAATATTACAATTAATATGTGCCTACCAAAATAAATAACAAGGCACATTATAAAGAGTGTAGGTATAGATTATTCAGAGTATGAACATAAATGTTATTAAATCATTATTATTATTATTTTTTTTTTTTTTTTTAAACGGAATTATACAAAACATTTTAATTTTATATTTAACGGTACATAAGATTTGAGACTCATTTATTATGTTATTAATTTTCTATTATAAATGTTGAATATTGGGATTGGCAATATTAGGTACATTAAATTATTTAAGTAATATTTGTACTAATGTAAGGATACATTATCGTATTTGAAAAAAGCAACTTAATAACTATATTACTTTATATACTTTAACTAAAATAATAGTTTATTATGCAAATCATTAAAATATGAAATCACAATAATATAAATAAACTTCAAATCACTCTCATATTAAGAGTATTAAATATTAAAAAAAAAAATGTTTATCACCAAAATTGTTTTAAAAATAATATTATATAGGTAAACTGGTAATGACTGTATAAAAAATAAGGGTTTCCATTTGATTTCAAAAGTTGATCCCAGAACCCCCCCCCCCCAATAAGGGCATTTAAATTTTTTTAACAAACTAATAATTTTAGATTATATAAAACTAAATAATTTTTTTATTATAAAATTTTCTTTATTTCGAATATTTACAGAGAAAATTGCTGTAACATGAAATTCTGATTATACTGTGTATATTATACGAGTACCTATGTCTATCTCTATATGTATACATAAAAAAATATTAAAAATATTAATAAAAAAAATATTACCAATAGTATGTAGCGTTGTTCCAAATAGTATACATTTCTAATAAATATACCATCCTATATGTGTATTATTGATACGGTAAGTATTCATTAAATAAGAAAATAATATATTAAACATCGTAAACTTTCTTTTACATAATTTGATTATTGTATATTATATAAAATTAATCGTTAAATTTTTTTTTATTCCATTTATATTTTTATTACCAGAATATAATTTGAATATACATCTTGTACAGTTAACAGCATAGTGTTCTATAAATAAAAAAATTACAATGTTAATTATATTTTATTATAGTAGATTAGTAGAGAATTGAGAATATTATATTAAATGATAAAAGCAATAATTATTATGATTATTCTGCATTAACCCTTTCAGGCCCAGAATTTTTTTTTTTTTTTTTTTGGTTTTTTTTTATATTTTTTTTATGTTTATATAGTTATAAATAACTTACTTATGAAGTTTTAGAGGAAAATAATTATTTTTGACTGAGTAGTATTCAATTTTAAGTCATCTACCTATACGAGTAGGTCAGGCTAGAAAGGAGTAAAAAAATAAATAGTTTTTCTACTTCTACAAGTAGATCGGGTAGTTATAGAGTAGAAAAATAACCGATGTTAATATTTCAAATAATCAAACTTATTTATTTCAAACAAAATAACAAAATTTAAGTCATGTCGAATAAACATAAAATTTAAATTAAATAACAAGAAAATGAAAAACGTGATATTATCACGTATGCCGGTAATTATATATAAATAAATAATAATACACCGTTGTTGCCCGACTTACTCGTAGAAGTAGGTGTTAAGACTCATTTTATTTGGCGGTAAAATACTAAAATGAATGTTAAAATAATGATAAGTTAATAATGATGGTTAAAATAACTAAATAAACATGTTTACTTATGGAAAAAAAAATCCCAGATTTTTAGTATCATCAATATAATATTTATCAAGAAAAATGAAAACACAACGAAAAAACTATATCGTCAAAAATTTTATAATTCAATTTTTTGAAAAAAGTGTAAATAATTCAAAAATTCTCTATACTTGTACTTATTAAAAATTAATATTTTGTAATGAAATAACATATATTAAGGATTTATTTTACATATCACTAAAGAAAATACAGTGAAAATTGTATTAAATACAATAATTTAAAAGTTGCCTACTCGTATGAGTAGTACAGGACCGAAAGGGTTAAAAGTCGTTTAGTAATATAATTCCTATATTTATATAAATAATAATAAATTACCATATATTTCCTTAATATGTGGTCCAGATAATTTTGCATTATTATCTAGGTACATAAAATAAATGTAAAATATTGAAAACCGAAAATTAATTGTAATTTATTAATAATTATTATTTACCTCAGTTTTATTAGATTCAGTTGTTATTAATGATTCGTATATATTTATGTATTTAATCTATATAAAGTTAATTTTTTATGACCAAGTATAAATTAATATAATATAGGTGCTAGAAAATAATTCTTAATAATTAATTTTTACCAAATCTTGATTCAGATAGGTTATTCCTACTTTCATGTGAATAATCATAATTAAATCCTATAATTATAATATGAATAAAAATAATGATAATATTTAAATAAATGAAAAAAATAAAATATATTTTTAAATTAAAATGTAATTATTTTTCATACATCAATTGTATTCAGTATTTCATCAATTTCATAAGACATAACTTTCATGGATTCCTATATTTTGAAATTGAAAATATTAGGTACATTAAATAATATAAATTTATAGATTTCATAATGAATATCATTATTATAAAAAATTTACTGAAAAAAAATAGCATTTTCTGATCATTTTGGTGTCATTTTCATACTCATGGATGTTATTCTAAAATTATAGAAATAAAATATATATACTCGTATATATGTATTATATATATGATATATGTGTAATATATAATATAATTGAACAAAACTTACTCCACATATACTGGAATTAATATCGATCTTCGAGTAATCAATAACCCTGTGGTATTCAAAATTCTAATTAAAATAAAAATAATTTTGATAAAAAAATTTATTTAGGTATTTTTTTTTTTATTTTAAAATAAATATTTAATAATATTTATATTATGATAATTACATTATTTATTTTAGACTGAACATCTTGTCCAAAAGAAATTGTTGATACACAAGTCTGCAATAAAAACTATACAAATGTATAGATAGAAAAATTAATGATATTTATTACATATAATTATTAATGAAAATCAATTAATAATTTTTGTAGTAGTATTTTCTTTAAATGTATATGATGTTAATAGAGTTACAGAGAGTAGTAAAAATATAAAAAATCAACTAAAAGCTAAAACAATTGACTAATCTTGTGTTTTACGGACATCAATTTTGAAAATTATTTCAATTTAAATGTCTTTTATGTTTTAGCTATAATAACTTTTATATACCTATTTAAATAGTGTGTTGGACAAATGTGTAGCAACTAGAGGCAACTAATGCCTCGGAATGTGGAGCTTACGGATTTATATATTGGAACTTGGAACGTGCGATCTATTTACATGACCGGAATAATGACAACAATCATATCGTGCCTGGAACGATATAGATTGGTTATAACGGCAGTCCAGGAAGTTAGATGGGATGGACATGGTAGTATAAAGGCACACAGATTCACAATTCTATAAAGTGGTGGAGAAAAGCACAGAAAGGCACTTGTAATTAAGAACAAATTTTTATCAAATTTTTTCATATTCGAACCGATAAGTGACAGGATATGCTATATAAAATTTTAGTGCAGATGGTTTATTAGATGGTATATTGTAAATTGCTATGCGCCTCGACAAAATAGACAGAATATGTGATAATATGGAAACAAACTATTACGTTTGCAGCTGCAAGAAACAATGCAACTAATTATAAAATGTTTTTAGACCAACGAGATTGTGGTAACATTATTCTAAAATTTTTTTAAGAAACTTAGTTTATATGTCTATGACTGATTGTTATTGACAAGTGTTTATCTTATTGGTATCTTATATCTTATAATTCTTTTTTTTTATGGGCTATAAAAAAAATGTTTGCCTAGGGCTATGATCGGTCTTAATCCGGCACTGGACCTACTGAAATAGTGGTTTTTTTTTTTTTTTTTTTTAAAACTGTTTTTACCCTTAGCTTTTTAAATATATGATTATCGTCACCATTTTTAAATTTAATTGTAATTTATTATGTCTAGGATTATTGAAAAGTTTATTTTCATTTTATGACATATATTTTAATCTAAACTCATATTTTCCACATGTGTGAAACAAATATTTGGATGAAAATATGTTTTTTAATTGGGAAAAGCTTTTCGTTATCCTAGGCTATTAAATTATTATGAGACATTCAAATGGTAGTTTGATTATTTATAATATATATGAAATGAAATTTTAAATTAATTTATCAGATTTATTTATTTATTTTTGTTAAAAACAATTTTAAAAAAATCATATTTTCAAATAGTTTTTAATAAATAGGTAATTTGAAAACATTTATTGCTTTAATTTTGTAATATTATAAATTATGTATATAATTATTTAATTGACCTACTGATAATGGAAGAAAAATGTTATAGTATATAAGTATAAATTAAAATAAACATGTATTTATTTATTATGACGGCGTAGGGAAAGTGGCGCGCCCATCGCCCAGTACACGACATTGTGTACTGCAATAGCCCCACATTGACTTTAACTAGTTGTTGTGGTCTGGTCCTCCTGGTAGGGGGTTTAGCGTAGGGTTAACAACCCTACCTAGTAAAAAACAATGTGTTCAGGATCAAGCAAATTTGCCCCGGGAAGTCGGGACAGAGTTGGAAAATTGACTGGAAATCGGAAAAAGGACTTAGGTATCTTTCGGAAATTGGAACGGACGCACACTATTTAAATCTGGAGCAGTTTACAACATAGTGAAAGGAAAAAGACCACTTGGCAGACCACGCCTCAGATGGGAAGATTGTGTGAAGAGAGAAGTAAAGGAAGTACCCAAGAGCAAACTGGAGAGAAATAGCTGAAAACAGAATAAGGTGGAGGGAAATTTATTTTACGGGATGGTCTTAAAGGCCGGAAAACCCAATAAAAAAAAAAAAAAATTATTTATTATAAATTAATGGTCAATGTTTTTTATTACCTATATTTTGTGTTGATTGTTTGTAATAATAATATGTAATATACCATGGATGGAGCCATACGTATATTGTTAGAAGCCAACATAATAATAGGACCTGACTGCTATGTGTATGCGCGTTAAAAATAATCATGTATCATGTTGTTTATGATAGTGTGATACATTGATGAGAATTGCAATTTTCAAAAGTATTAAAATGTTTAAAGAAACCACGATTGATATGTTTTATATTGGACTATTTTAATATTATAATATCTTATATTTACGGTAAAAATACCCTTTCTAAAAGTATTCAAAAATTACTACTTTATAATATATTTTCATTCTATTTAATATTTATTTAATTTATACATTTAGCTTAATGTATTTTATGACTATAGTACTATACGGTTATTGATTGGGTACAATAAACATTTTTACCAATCTTTTAAAGATAATTTTTGATCAACTCTTTCAATTTACAGTATTAAATATACAATACGCCATAATAATATAATATTTAAATATTTTATAAATTAATAATTGATAGGAATTTAAAAGGATGCTAATATGCGAATACAATATGCTTTACCCAGTATACTGATAAAAAAATAATTGTTATTATAATAGGTAAATATTTTTATTATTAATTCATTTTTAATAATAATAAATTACATAAGGTGGATAAATACAATTTTCAAATAAAAGCGGTGAAATATATTATATAATTATTGTTTCTTGAACGAAAATGTGCAAATATCACAATATATAAGAGGTGACGCATGCGCATATGTAATAGGTCCCATAGTTATGTTGGCTTCTAATTTATATACGAGAAATATACCAGGTTTACATCATATATCTGCATAATATTACGAGTGTTTATTTATAATTTAGTATCCTATTATGATGATCAACACCAGTGGCGTATCCAGGAAATTTTTTTTTGGGGGGGGGGCTGATCAGTTACAATTAAAAAAAACAACTGCAAAATAAGTGATTAAAACAACTATATTTAAAATTTTAAAACAAAAAATTATTATTTTCATCATATTGTTAATTTTAGTCGTCTAGCTTTTCCACGGTTTGAAAACTTATCTAGTACCATATCATCGGTAATATCTACATCTCTATGAATAGATAATAGAGCTAGTCCTACAAGCCTCGACTCAGATGTTGTGTTTCGAAGATAATTTCATATGTTACTAAATTAATAACACAGGTATTATGATATGACTTTTTTTAGAGACTTAAGTTGTTATTTAGTATTTCTACATGACCATAGCATTAAAAATGCTACAAAATTTAAGAGTATAATTAACTTTATTTAAGTATCTAAAAAAATACAGTGCTTTTCGGTGCAACAACCAGATAGAAAAATGCTCCCTTCAACTTTGACTTACAATATTTCAATATCAAAAATTTTTTTTTTAATTCTAACTTCCAAAAAGTATGTATAAATGAGTAGGTATAGAATTTAAACATATTTTGTTGACTCTATTTAAGCATAAATAATAGTTTTTAAACTAAATTTACTTTGTCCTGAAAAATTACAAAAAGTGGATTTATCTGGTTGTTGCTGCAAGCCCTTTCAATTATAATTATAATTTTTTTTTTCGTATTTAAATTAATTTTACATAATATAAATTATTATTTCCAGTAAAAAGGTACTCGAATAGTAATTGAATGTTTTGAGATCGGTTAAAAATAAGATATTAGCATTAAAATATTTAACAGTTCTACTAAATAGTATATAACTTAATATATCATGCAGCTTAAAACAAAAGCAAAAGGCAAAATTAGTTAAATGTATTATCATTTTCGTTTTTACAACTTACCCAGTAAAAATTATTTTTTTAGTTTATTATTTATCTTTGTTAAATTAAAAATTTATTTAACAACTGTTTATAGTAATTCCTATAAAATTTTGTTTTATTAAAAATATAATGCGAATGAGATAATTTGAATTCTTAGAGTGCTTACAGATTTATACTCAGATTTAGATTTTTTGCTGAAGAAGTTAATCAATGAACCTTGTGCACGTTTTTTATTACTCATTTTTAAAACTGTAGGTAAAAATTAGATGAAACTAAAACTTGTTTTTGTTATTTACTTATTTAATAAAAAAAGGGTAAAGTAAGTGTTACAAAAATGAATGTTACACGACTAAATGTGTGTTACAACTTACAACGTTCATAGTAAGTAATTAATAGTTTGATACCAATAATCGTATTTTATTATTGATTATAATTAAGTACATAAAAACAATTATTTGTGAATATCAATAATAACAATGTGATATTGTGATTTGTGAATATGATAACATCATGATCTTATACGATAAAATAAGTTCTATGGATAACATAGATATGCATGACGTTGTACAAGTTTTCTGTCTTTGGATATTATAATGTGGTTATAGAAACAACGTATTGCCGTATTATATTATTTAATTAATTAAATAATAATTTAAGATTTCCTGAAATTTCGGAGGGGGCTGCAGCCCCCTCAGCCCCCCCCGTGGATACGCCACTGATCAACACAATCAATTAAATACCTACCTATATCTTTCCTCATAATCACACGTAGTCGTGGATTCATTAACGTTAAACTATAACCACTATAATAATATATTAGGTGAATTTATAAATACACCATGCACAATTATACGTATTTAATTTTATAATAATAAACTGTATAATCGTATGGAAAATTTGATAGTGTGAACCGTAGTAATAGTGACTTATAATTCTAGAACTAAGTCTAATTCTATATTCTTGACCAAAATTTCTCCTATGTATGAAATATAAATGAATTTTCAAACACATAGATTATAAAAACGAATAGACTAAAATGAAAAATTTCATCATGGAAATTATTTTTTAATTATTGCCTATGTGATAGAATAAGAAAAAATGTAGCATGCCATTTAAAAAAAAGTATAAAACCAAAAAATTTAGTAGGAAAAAAATTATATTTTTATATGTAAAAATATAGTGTAATATACACGAAATATGTTGTAAAAAAAAAAAAAAAAAAAAAAAAATGAAAAACATTAAAATTGACTGAGAAAATGAGTGTAGTAAGTTATTTGGATCACCCTATATATATGGATAATATATTTATAATATATAGGTATGTATTATATATAATAATGAAGGTAAACATGTATATGATATATAATTGTAATTTAACAGTTCATAGTTCATAATATTTAACTATACAATTTGATTCACTCACCCAATCTCCATGAAATAAGCCCATGTAAATATAACTTTCAATTTGCATTGTTATATTCTAGAAACAAAATATTAAAAATAACACTATCAATAGAAGGATATTGACGTAGGTATATTATATTTTTACCTCAAACTTGTTTTCTAATTCTAAGGTTTTTAAAAGATGACATAATTTGTCTTTATTTTCCGTAAATTCCTACGTAAAATTAATAATTTAATAATTAAATGTATTATAATAACAATAAGGAAGGAATTAAAAAAGAAAAATGGATCCTACCGTGCAATTATAAATCAGCTCTTTGATTATTGGTGGCATATCTAATTTGAATGACTATAATATGTAAAAGTAAAATTGAATTATATTAGCCTTTTTATTATTTAATTTTGTAATTGTAGTATATTGTTATTACTCTAAAAAACATTTTGAATATTGTGGAATTTTGATTGGTATCGAAATGAATATTTCTCTGAAAAAAATAAAAATAATGTTACTATCATACTTAAAAATATACTTACATTAAATACATTATACATATTAGAGTTGTAATTAGGTACATAAATGTAAAGTTGGTGAATATTATATATCTAATAAATATAACTAAAATATTTTAGTTAATAAACTAAGTATACAGTGGCGTAATTAAGATTTGATTGGGGGGTTGGGATATACATAAAATATTTATTGATACGTGAGAAAATTATGAAGATGTTAGTTTGAATAACTAATAATAATAAATAAATTTACTTAAAAACAAGGCATTGCACCCGAATTATTTATTCGGGTTATGGGTTTCAGGTGTTGATGGTATTCGGGTTTTCAAACACCACATTGAAAAATTTTACAAGATATTAGGGTACCTAGTATTAGATATTATGAAGTAAAAATAAAATCTTATCGTATCAAATAATGTAATATTTTGCATAGTATCAACGATATTTTTCGTAGAACATTGTACTAAAGCGGCTTTCCGTAGTGAATTTTTAAGGAATATTATATAGGCTATAAATGAATTTATTTTATGACGTTTCGTGTATGTGTGTATATTGTATAAACAACAATGTATGATTGCGTGATGTAGTAAGCGGGGTTAGAGTATGCACTAGCATGCACATGTCAAATAATTTATTTAAATATTGTTACGCTCATAATTTTTATATTAAAGAGACCTAAACTATTTCCAATTTATAGACTTATGTTTTTTTTTCGAAATTAATTTTATGGACAGAATAGACAGATTTAAAATGAATTCTATTTTGGATCGAACGAAGCCAATTTTTTATTTTATTAATATTATAACAATTCTATATTTTACTTTTTATAAAATATTAACGTTTTTGAAAATTTTATTTTTGTAAATGTACGATTTAAACAAAAATTCTTAATAATGTAATTCATACGATCCAAAATAGAGTTCTTTACAAATATAAAATAGTTTTCAGAATTGATTTTTAAGTAAAACTTAAGCCAATACGTTGGACCTCGTTTAGGTCTATTTCGCCGTAAATATTTACTACAGAGAGCCGCCTTAATAAATAATTGTAATAATTATAATTTTATAAATACGGGCGTCATTAACCTTTAGACTATTATAATGGTTATTATTAAATTGCCTATGAACAATATAAATTTATTATTATAAGGTATTTAATTACCTACCTACTTATAAATGTTCAATTTTACACAATTATGAAATAAAATAAAAACAAAAGTATGAAATATTGCCCATATACTAATTTATAAAATAAAAAGTCAAGGAAGGATAAGACACCATTATCCCCTCCCCTAGGTGCTAGGTATATATTTATAAAATTTATTTAGATACAATTTTTTTCTATCAAATAAAATATCAAAAATGTTATAATTTGAATCAAATATTTATAATAATATTACAGAATAATATTCACATTTACCATCAAAATACAAATTTCAATGTTTAATGTAGGTACTGAAAATATTGTTTTAATGTTTTACATTTTTTACAAATAAAAAATATTTATTTTGAATAAGTTATATAAATATATATATGCAAATTTAATAATAAAAAGCAAGGGAAGGGATACAGGTGTGCAATCATAATGTTTAATTTTAATTATTATTTGAATGCAATAATTTGCATTCGAAAAAAACATTCTGAGCGAAGTTCAGTTAGATAATGCCGTTTTTTCGTTATTTTTTTCATAATATTTTTGATTAACTAAAAATATCATCTATTATTAAACAGCTATAAAAAAAATTAAGACTAGGGATTTTTCTAATATTTTGTAAAATTTTTAGTAATACGTAAATATACTTCGGTAAAATTTTCAGACCTTGATGTCAAAAAATGACAATTTTATCAAAAATTATATAAATAAACCGAAAATTTTACGAAATATTCAACGTCCTATATTTTGTAGAAAAATTAAGAAAAAATTAATTTACCACATATATATATATAACCTATCTGAAATCGGAATACAATTTTCAAGTCTTTACTTCAAAATTCCTGAGTTATCGTGAAATATTGAAACCAAATTTGTCGACATTTTTTTGTCATTTTTTCATAATTTTTCGTCATTTTGCTCTATCGTTAACGTTATTAACATTAATGCAAATTCTTTATCATCTTTTTGTCTTTTAATTTCGATCAACTCATAAAATTTAAACGTTTCTAATTAGTTTTGATTGATATCATTTCTACGTCAATTAGGATATTTTGACAACGTATCATTGAAACTATCGTATAACGCTATATTGTTACAGGTGGTAATTGGAAAATTTCATTTAACACTATTATGTATATTGTATATAGCATATCGTATGGTTCGTTAATTCTTATTATAGACCTTAGTCTTTGATCTATGATCTTTAATCTGTGATTTATGATCTATAACCTATGATCGGCCAACCCTCGGTAGGTGCTCAAACATGTATTATGAGACTTACGATGGAAATTTTTGTTTATGGATGGTTGCTATTAGTTTCAATTACATTATTATTTTAGTTGCTCTATAAGGTTCAATAATATTTATATTATCAATATAATATGGTTAGGTACTATTATAATATAATCATGAGTCAGGGGCAGATCTAAGTATTATTCAAGCGGGGGGTAATGACAATTTCAGTGATGACATATGCGTGTATACGTATATACCTACAATATATAGACGTAAATACTAAATAATAAGTGTAAGAACTTATATATTTCAACCAGTGGCGTATTTACGGGGGGATAAGGGGATCAATCCCCCCCATTGGCTGTAAAATATGTAAATAATTATAGCCATCATATTAAATACTATTTTAGATTCTGAACGAAGCGAAGAATGTATTGGTTTTACAATGATGTGTGATTTTGTTTTTGTTTTTTATGTCTGAAAACACTTTTACTATTAAATAGTGCTCCGATTTTCACGAATAACATATGATTCCGGCTGGAAAGTTTATGTAATTGGTACTTTATTTAGGTCATTTTTCGAATTTATCAAAATTAACGCTAAGTGGTAGAATAAACGACGAAAAAATGACGAAAAAACGGTATTTTTCATGAAAACTGTAATTTCGACGAATTGGATTTCAATATTTCACGATAACTCGGGCCATTTTGAAGTTAGAGTTTTATTGAGTATTCACATAGAAATTATATATATGTGGTAATATTTTGGAACCGTTAGGTTAATTTGTTTACACAATATAGGGCTTTGAATATTTCAAAAAAAAAATTTTCTTTATGTATATGTTTGATAAAATTGACAATTTTTGGCATTAAGGTCTGAAAATTGTATATTTACTATATTATTTTATATTTAATTATTTTAATTTAATATTTATTAGATATATATATGTATATAATATACATATATGAAGAAATTAATTATATCTATAATATTCTCAAGTCAAGGGAGGGGTAATTACTCTTTTACCCTCCCCTTGGATCCGCCACTGTCATGAGTCAAATTCGTCGAAGGAAACATGTCATTTTTTCGTCGTTATTTCGTCGTTTTTTCGTCGTTTTTTCTGTCGCATCGGTCAATTTTTAGAAATTCGAAAATTAACCTGAATATGTACAAATTACATCCAATTTTCAATCGGAAACATATACAACTCGTAAAAAATTGGAACATTATTTCGGGTAGTAAAAGTGTCTTCCGACTTTTTAAAAGAAATAAGAAAAAAAAAAAAAAAAAAAAGAAACACATCATTGTAAAATCAATACATTCGTCGGTCTGCTCAGAATCTTAAATTAGCTGATTCGGCTATGAAAGCCCTAACGAGGAAAGTATTGAACTTTGATTAAAATTTGAATACAATGATAAATAATTAAATTCAAAAAACGGTATTGAGAGAAGGTACTGTCATATTTAGGCATTTATATTGAACTTATAACCTGATAAATGTAATAATTTTAATCATTAGGTACATCGTACTTCGTACATGTATTATCTATGAACAACGCCCAAAGTCGTATTTCGTACATTATCTTATTATATTTGATATTTTAAATAATATTTAGACAAAATAATTTTCTACATTGTATTTGTAGAGACTATAAGTAATATTTGTATTTTATAATAATAAGGTTTCAAAAGTTTCAATCGAAATTAATTAAGTACACAAATATGTTTTACTTTATTGGTAAATTATATCAAAGCATACAGTTTTATATTCTATATCCAAAAATGAAAAATCACTAAATTTATATGGAGGAAGGGCTAATACATAGGTACAGGTTTAGGTATATTACTTATTAGTGTACAACGGCACAAATAGATATAGTAATTTAAAAATAAAAATTAATTATTGATAATATAAAAATTAAATAATATTCATAATACATGTATGACGAATATTTGAGGGGATAATTTAGAATTAAAAGCCCCTATTTCCACCTATGCCTATAACTGTATTATAAAAATAATAATTACATTATATACATACATACGTTTATATAATTCTAAATAATTTTTGTATAAATATAAAAATTGATTTACCCTTGATGATAAATCTTCAACATTAACGTATTCCAGTGTTCCATTCACTATATACTATAATTTTATATTAATTTTGTGTTATAATTTCAATTATTTCATCATTTATATAATAATTGTTAAATTTTATTTACCCATGATATAGAAACATCCAATGATTTTGTGCCATTTTCGTTATTATGAGTACCATTATTTTTCTATAAAACAATAAATATTTAGTGAATTGTATAATCAAAAAAGCAAGGGAGGTGGTAAAGAGGATAGTGTTGAATTTTTTTAACACTTCAATGCAATGATAAACCATTACATTTGTAAAAACGATTTTGAGCGAAGTTCATCAGATAATATTTATGTACCGATTAAAATTTTTACATTTATCAGTATCTAAGTTCAATATAAATAATTTATCATAAAACCCCTAAATCTAAATGAGTCACCAACATATCTAAATCTGGCTGTACTTCACTCAGAATTGATTATCGAATGGAATGATTTATCATAAATTGTTTTAAGTTGATTTTGTAAAATCATTCAAATGTTGATAAATTTCAACACTATCCTCTTTACACCTGTATCCCTTCCAGTCTTTCACACTGTAATTCTGTAACGGAGTATATACTAAATGCCGATATGGCAGTGAGACGACTGTCGCCGTGCCAAGAAATAATTTACAGATATATGAAAATCAACGATGATCTGACCAAACAGAGGATGTGACGACGACAGCCAATCAGAGAGCGCGATAACATCGACAAAATGATATAAATACAGATAAAAACCATAGAGAGACAACCAGCAATATACAAACCGCCCGGTTATATACGCCAAAACATAAAAACTCACTTCAACCGTTACCTGAATATATCCAACTCGAGATATTAAAAAAATAACTGACTACGACGAGAATGGCAAACAAACCGTGAACCCAACACCAAAGATCAACTCAACGAAAAAATTTCAATAATCCGTAACCTTCCCGAGACTTACAGAACCGACTAATGCGACATTTTCCTTGTCTCTCTAGACCCCCAAGACGGCTCCATTAACAAACTAAACAATTGTCTCCTTCACAAACGACCAGCTCCTCACCCACTGATAGGTCCAAACGGCTTTTATATTTCCGGCCAACGATCGAGCAGAGTTTATACTGTTTATAGCCGACTCTCTCAAATGTCAATTCCAATCTAATCACGGCCCCGACATACCCGAATTTACCGCTTATCACCAGTCACTTCTAAACATAAACACGACCGAATCGAACCTTTTCCCACTCCAGGCACCATCCAAGACATCATACGCAACCTTCGTAAAATAAAGTCCCTAGTGATGACTTGAAATTTTTCAAAATTGACCCTATGCGTTAGAGAAAACGACAATAAAATATCATTTTTCACGAAAACTGAAATTTCGTCGAATTCAATTTCAATATTTGATGATAACTCTGGCAATATTGATTTTAGAGACTAAAAAAATTTATAGGGTGTTTAATTATGTACATTTATGTTCCTCTATGTGTGAAAATATTTTGCATTTTAAATATTTCATAAAAAATGTCAAAATTTTAATCAATTCCTTTATTATCAGACTGACCTTCGCTCAGAATTGTTTTTTGAATTCAATGGGTTATCATTGCATTCAAATTCTAATTAAAATTGAACACTATAATTTGCACACCTGTATCCCATGTGGCAGATGTATCTGCTTGTCTTCTTTTGAAGTAATCCCCATTTGTAAATTCAAAATTATTAAACCTAAAAACATACACACATAGATATATAATTATAAAAGTGTAAATTTAATTTTTTGTGTTTGAAAACGTTATTAATCCTTAACATATTAATTATTGTTGATGACACATACCATTAGAATATAAATCATTCTAACACTTAATAATCGTGTACCTACATAAAAATATTGTACAAATATTATTTATTTTTTCACTTGTCATGAAATCTTAAACAAATTTTTATTATTAAAACATTCATTCTATAGGTTTAAAATAGATAGGAATACGTTATGAGTTAAATGTCGACATGCACGTAGCTTGGAATTTTTTCATTAGGGGCCATACTATTTGAACCCCTTTACCAGTTATAAAAAAAATAAGATACAATAAAAGATATAATATATTAATTTTTTAATATAAAATTAGTCTTCTGTTTTGATGATTAACTGCAAACCGTTCAACAAAATTCTCTACATCCAACGATTTGGAAATATTTTCTTATTTTTTTAACTTATAAGTTCTAAAATGTTTAATCAATAAAAAATAAACATTGCAAGTAATTGTAAATACAGACAATGTTTCAACTTATTATTTATTAATAGCAACTATATAGGTATAATTTTCATAGGTTAAATTAATATAGTATTTGAAAATCATCGAGTATCGTATGACCCACCTCCTCATGTATATAATACTTATTATGTATTAATAATATGTAAACAACAAAAACAACAACAATCATTATTTCTTTAATATTTTAATATTGTAATATAACATCAGTGATTAAGTTTAACATTATAAACCCAATCAATAAACCGAAAATATAATTTCTATTTCCCACAAAAATAAAAATTGTTTTTTTAATCATTTTAAATTAAATTAATATGAATCAATAATAAAGTCAGATTATTTAAAAATCACCATTTTTTATAAATAATATTAATAGAAGTTCCTCACCAGTCACCAGAATACTGTAATTATAACCAGACCTGGCGACAAGGAGTTGTTTATGAATGATATTTAGATGAAAATAACATGTTTGCAATTTGACGTATTGTTGTGTAGGTTAGTCACTATAGAGCAGGGTTGGCGAACCTATGGCACGTTGACCAAATTTTAGTGGCACGCCAAATTAAAAAACTTAAAAAAATATTATTTAATATCTTAAAAAAAATATTATTTAATATCTTAAAAAAAATTATATTTTAAAACTTTAGTATGAGAAATTTTAAAAATCAAATTTAAAAGTTTTTAATAATATGTAAGAAATTGTGTTCATAAATGTTATAATAAATAATATTCATTTTTTTTATAATATGTATTTTAATAATATTATTTTTTTTTTTTTTTTTGGCACGCCAGCATATTTCAAAAAAATTGATTTAAAATTTTGGGCACTTGAACCAAAAAAGGTTCGCCACCCCTGCTATAGAGTATAATATTATTATTGTATTTGCATCTTATTTTATAAAAATATTCTTATAATTAGGCCGCCTGTTAATCACATAAATATTGTATAATAATAAGCACGTATTGTGTACACTGTATGCAGGGCCGGCGCTAGACATTATTAATACATAGGCAAAATTAAAATTTGCCGCCCTTGTATTGTAAATCCTCACTTCCCCCCAAATTCATACACACCTACGATCTACCTTACCCATATATAATAATATTAAATTTGTATAAAAGAGATTTTACCATATTAACTAAACAAAAAATTAATTACATATACTTTTAAAAAGCAAGGAAAAGGATACAGCCATACAGGTGTGCAATCATAATGTTTAATTAAATTAGTTATAATTTGAATGCAATGATAAACTATTGCATTCGAAAAAACAATTCTGAGTGAAGCTCCGTCAGATAATGCCGTTTTTTTTGTCATTTTTTTTTTGATTAACTAAAAATATCAAATTCAAACACCTATAAAAAAAAAATTGAGCTTTGGGATTTTTCTAATATTTTGATATGATGTTAAGTGATATGTATGTATACTTCAATAAAACTTTCAGATCTAAATGCCCAAAATTACCAACATTATATATATATAAAAACGAGAATTTTACGAAATATTTAAGTCCTATATTTTGTAGAAAAATAAAAGTAACGGTTCCAAAATTTTATTACCACATATATATATATATATATACTCGTATTACCTGTGTGAACACCTATTGAAATTTTCAAGTTTCTAACTTTAAAATTGCCCGAGTAATCATTAAATATTGAAATCGAATTAGTTGAAATTTCAGTTTTCGTGAAAATTGCCGTTTTTCGTCGTTTTTTCTACCACTTAGCACTTAGGGTCAATTTTGAGAAATTCGAAAAATGATCTATATAAAGTACTAACTACATCCACTTTCCAACCAGAAAAATATGCTGTTTGTGAAAATCGGAGCATTATTTCGGGTAGGTTATCAGGCCTAGTGTTAAAAGTGTTTTCAGGCATAAAAAAAAAGACACACTTCATTGTAAAACCAATACATTCTTCGCTTCCAGAATCTAAAATGGAAAACAAATAAAATGAAAACTAATATTTCACTCAAAGTATTAAAGAATTTTTTTGGTTATCAGTAGGTACTAGGTACTAGGTACATTATTTTTATAATACAATAATTATTTCAAACAATAAAAATAATGGATAGAGTAATATTTATCATTATACTTGTATTTCGATTAGGACATTATTATCGTTGTACATGTTATTGATTTATTACAATAAATATTAAATATTATTTGTAGATGTAGACATTGTTTTCCTGTATATTATAAAATATAATAATTTCAACGTGTACGGTCGATTCACACAATCATATTATTTTGGTCGTCAAACTATTTTGGTTGTTTTGATTAATAAACGGGAAAATAACTTTATATTAGACTGATAATTTCATTTTTAATTAAAATTTCTGATATTTTGTCTACACTAATACAGACAAAAATGCCGCCTTTTTGAAAAATGCCGCCCTAGGCATAGGCCTGTGTTGCCTGTGCCTTCCGCCGGCCCTGACTGTATGTATGTTATAAAATCAATGATAATACGTACCCATATTTAAAATTTGTATTAGTTACCAAACAATTATTTATATTTATACCAAAAACTAATTTTTGTTGAAGACAGACAGTGTAAATATTATTAAATATTGTTTCCAAATATACAAAATAAATAACTATCTATAAATAATGAATTTTGAAAAGTAGGGGGGCCCAGCTCGGTGCCACTGAATTTTCTTAGGGTACAACGGCACCCTCGCCACCCGTTGGCTACGTGCTTGAATGTCGAATATAAGTACGGTTATATTATTTATTTTGTTAACCTTTGATTTTATTGGTAAATGATTACTTAAAAATATAATTATTTTACAACTATACATTACCAATACATCCCATAAAAGCTAATGCGTATTTTTTGCTGAATAATGACATATTTGTACAGTTGGCCAGTATAGTAATGTTTAATCAAAATATAATTTTTAATGCAAATTTATACC
>JAIUCT010007886.1:0-27714 GCA_021307375.1 Tetraneura akinire
AAAATGTTAACACTTCTTCTATTTTTGTCTTTATGTCCTGTTGGTTATCAAAACCAGCAATTTCATTTTTGATGTAATCCAACATTTTAATATAATCATAGAAAATTGGGTTTTTAATTGATTTTTTTATTTCCTCATGAATCTCATCATAATTTTTATCAATATAATTAGAATTATTATTTAAATCAATGTTTTTCTCATAATATATTACTGAAAGAGAAAATAAAAAAAAGATATCTAACCCCTAAACCCCCCTGGGTACGGGCTTGCAAATAAAGTACCATCTACATCCACTTTTACATCTGAAACTAGCTATTGGTGAAAATGGAAGGGTTATTTCGGGTAGTGAAAGTGTTTTCAGAATATTTATACGTATGGATTCTAAGATTTTCGTTTTCCTAAAAATATCAACTTAAAACGGCTATAAAAAAAAATTTTGACAATGGATTTTTCTAATATTTTAGTATGATGTTAAGTAATATGTAAGTATACTTCAGTAAAATTTTCAGACTAAAATACCCAAAATTGACAATTTTATCACACATTATATACGTAAAAACGTGAATTTAACGAAATATTCAAAGTCCTATATTTTGGAGAAAAATTAATGTAACGGTTCCAAAATTATACCACATATATATAGTAGCTATGTGAACATTCAGAAAAAATTTCAGGTCTCCATCTTAAAAATTGCCTGAGTTATCGTGAAATATAGAAATCGAATTCGTCGAAATTTCATTTTTCGCAAAAAATGCAGTTTTTTCGTCATTTTTTCGCCGTTTTTTCTACCGCATAGCGTCAATTTTGAGAAATTCAAAAAATGACCTAAGTAAAGTACCAACTACGTCCACTTTGCTACCGGAAACATACCCTATTCGTGGAAATCGGAGCATTATTTCGGGTAGTATTTTTGTACACAGACATAAAAAAAAAAAAAAAATAAAAAAAAACAAAAAATAATCACACATCATTGTAAAACCAATACATTCTTCGCTTCGCTTCGCTCAGAATCTAAAATGACGAAAAACGGCATTTTTCATGAAAACTGCAGAAATTTCAATAAATTCGATTTTAATATTTCACGATTACTCGGGAAATTTTGAAGTTAGAGACTTGAAAATTTCTTTGAGTGGTAATATACCTAATACGAGCTTTACCTAGGTATTATGCATAATGCCAGGCGTGGAGTAGGAAATATGATAAAAATAAACAAAATTGGGTATGAACTATTATTACCAATGACTTAACTTGACATTTATCATAAATGCGCGTGCCGTGTGTTCACGATTTAACGCAATATAGATTAATATAATATTAACCCTGCAACTAAAATAATAATTCTGAAGAACTATATTGAACGTATGTATAATATTATTACATATTCGTCAATTTTGTTTTCTCTAATATAATAATGTTATCAATAATATAGTACCTAATATCTAAGTATGAAAATATAACAATAAATCAAATTAATATAATATTTTAACATATTATGATAAATTGTTTTTACTTTGCCGAAAAAAAATTGGCATTTTACATAAATTCTAGGTATTTTATAAAATCCCTAGGTTATATGTAAAATAATATTGAAAATCATATGTTTTATTTAAATTGCCTAGAATGGGTAAGTATTATACCTACATAATGGCTTGGCACCAGGAATTTTGCAAACTACCTGAATTATCTATATTGCCGGTAACATATATATATTTTTACATTAATCATTTGATATCAATTTATAAAATTAATTAATGTTATGATAATAAGTAATCACATTCAAAAATATATATTAAACGAAATTCAGTCAGATATAAATACTGATTATAAATGTGCAATTAAAGTTATCTATGATATTTTTAAGTTACTTCCTTTACATTTCATATTAAAATAATTTTTCGAAATTTTTATCAAATCTTGTTATGTTTATCTTTTAAATTTTGATAAAATTAGTTTATCAAATTTATAACATTCTAAGATTTTATTTTCTATACTTCTTACTGCTTTTTTAAAAAATATTGGTAAATATAAAGCTTTTTTTTTAAAAAAATTTTTTTAATTTTTTCATGAACTTCATGAATTTGAACTTCATATAGCAATATTATTTAAATTTTAAACAAATATGATAAGAATAAAACATTTATATTTTTTTTAAGATATAGGTTATATTTATTATATTTTTTTTTGTAATAGAAATCGTAATAATATAATAAATAATGATAATTATTAATAGTGTATTAATTATTACCAATGAAAATTTAAAATACAATGTACGTAATGATTTTAAAAAATAATTTTAAATTTGAATATTGTACAGCTAAATAAATTTATATAATTTATAAAGTACATAATGTAAATATAAATTTAATAATTTTATTTTGGTTGAGACGAGTAAGTTAAAATAAAATAAATAAATAAATCACAACACAAACATATAATTATAATTTATAATACATTAAAATAATGAATTTTATGTCAATTTATATTCTTAATAAATGATATGATAGTAAGAAACGTTTTAAAAAGTTATTGTATCAAGAAAATAATACTACTTGTTTACAATACAGATATTAAGTTTTTATATTTCATAATATATTTTAATTTTACATTACACTCAAATTACATTTATACTATTCTTTCTTACACAAGATATTATTTTATGTATAGTTTAAGTTTCCATTGACCTTATAAACGATTATATTATTGACATCAATACATTTTTTAAAGAAAGCCAAATATTATTAATTATTGTTAGTCCTTGGTCTATTTCCCGGATATTTGTTTCCTTCTCTTTTTCAAATTCTATTATGACACCAGAAAATTCTAAAGTTTCGTTTATTTTTTTGCTTCTGTCTTCATGGTTAACGGTATTATAAATTTCATATATTTTATCTAACAATGTATTATATTCATTGAAAGTCGGGTGTTTAATAAAAGATTTCAATTCATTATGAATATTATTATAATTTTGATCAATGTAATTAGAATTATTATTATTTAAATCAATAATGTTTTTTTCATAACATATTACTGAAAGAGAAAATAAAAAAAAGATATCAAATAATTGATAATACTTATGAGGACTCAATATTACATTCTCCGTATATGAAAAAATAGATGTTATTGATTTTTTTTCTCCAATCCAATTTAATTTTATTATGTTGTCATACACTTTAAATTGTTCTTTATTTTTACCGTATTGCATATATATATTATCAAATACAGTTGGTAAGTTGCAATTATTATTCAGATAGACTTCCTCATCATAGTCAAAAACATTTCCGTCTACTTCATTATTAGGTTTCTTATCAAAAACATCATTTAATTCAGGTATAGTATTATTTATGTATTCATTGACTTTATAATTCAATTTTAGTACAACATTAATTAGCATGTTTATGGTAACAAATATCAACCGTACCATTTCATTGTATTCTATATTCTGTAAAATTTGATATCCTATATTCGTCAAAGGGACCAAATTGAGAATAATGTTAGTGAAACTGTTATAACTATTTCTTAAATAATATCTAATCATTTTTAAATAATTTTCTAAACAGACATGGAACAATTGTTTTTGCTTTTCAAGAAGAAGGTGACTCATATCAAACCCATGCTGTCGAAAAAAATTCTTATCTTCTTTTATTTGCTGACTCATTCCAATTAGAACTAAAAGAAATTTGTAAGTTAAATCATATATTTCGCTTTCCTTATTTTCTACTAATGAAATATTGGGTGTTTTTACTATTTCATTATTTTCACTTCTTTCGTCTGTTTTAGAATTTTCAAGAAAATATTCGTTTTTAAAGTTCATTACTTTCTGTTCGATATATTTTTTAAGATTTGGTTCCTTATTCAATCTATATCCATATTCATTATTTAGAAACGTATAAACATCATTGAAGCAATTAAGTTCATGAGAGTACTCATACATAATTTTTAAAATATCGTCATCAAACGTACTCGTATTCATTTCATAATTCTTTATTTCATCATCTAATTTTTGTTTTTTTATATATGTTTTTATTTCTTCTATTATATCCTCCATTAACTTTTTATTTTCATCATATTCCTCATTTTTTATATCTTTTAGTTTATTAATTATATGTATTGGATCATCCTTTATATTATTAGGAAACAAGATATTGATTTTTGTAATAGTTGAATGTATAGAAGTATTATTATCTTTAATTAAATTTATTACATGAAGGCATATTAATTCCATAATTATCTTATAAACCAATTTTAAAGACCAATATAAAACTTCGAGTTCACAACATTTTTCAACAGGATTTAAGAAATTGTTTAGACTTATTTGTTTATATTTATCGCCAAAAGTAAACGTAAAATTATTAAATAAATCTAATTGTATTATGTTACTTAGAAATATTTTATTAGATATACAATAACGTTGTAATTTTGGAAATAGTGATTGTTCTATGATAATAGAAAATATATCGTCATCAGTATACTTTAAATTATCAAACTTTATATATTCATTTAAATTTTTATCGATAAAATCATCCGGTTTACCACAATTCAAAACAATGAAGATTTGAGTATCACTTAATATTTCATATAGAAACGGAATTATTTTTTTTTCTGGTTCTTCAATAACATTACCCACCATGAATGTATTGTCTTTTATCAAAATATGTTGAAGTCTGGTATTGAATAACAGTAGAATACTTAATATATTTCTTATTATTGATGAATACGAGTATGACGTTATTTTTAAATAGTATAATAAGTCGTTGATGATATAATTAGTGTTTTGTTTTATAACATCGACTAGTTGTCTCTCCTATTCATTGATGTTTGAGTTATTATTTGTATCATTTTCACTCATATTACGTAAAATGAGAATTAATGATTTTTTTCATGAAACCAGAATATTTACAAGTTTTATGAAGATAAAATAATTTCATATTACTAATATCAGAAATTTCATTAGAATCCTTCTTTTCGAGGTAATAATATATATCTGTATAACCCTTAGATTCATACAATGTATCTGTATCTACAGTTATATTATTTTCATAATTCTTACTTAATGTATAATGTTTCACATAATCATTAAATTCTTCTAAATATTCCTTTGACCACGTATTCTCATTATCTTGAATTACTTCAAAAATATTCTTTGGCGAATCAGCTGATAATATTTGTGATATTGAAAAACACAAAAATAATAATACAACGCGGTTATAGCACATCTTAAAAAGTAAAATTTAACGTTGACTATATCGAATGAAAGCTTTATTATATCTAATCATATAATGTCTTATGAGTAGTGTTTATATAATCATGTAGTATACTATATATATATATACTACACTTGTCTTGTGTAAAATAAATAGAGATCGATACAAAAAATTAATAATTATGTTTACATATTTCGTAGGTAATAAATTGATTATGAGTAAATAAATATATTAACGCTCTATTTTATACTTTTAGATTTTTTGGGGATAGAATAACACAATAATTGCTCACTTATCTGATTAGTCATAACAGTTAGTAATTATATTAAAAAAATAAAAATAGGTATTATAGGTTAGGTTGTACTTGTAATGATATTATCTGGTGCAAAAATTACCAATAGAATTATGAAAACAACAATTGCATTGAGTGATAACGTGTAGATGTATATCTAGATTATGTTTTAACAGTGGTTTATGGTCATAAAATAGAATAATTACATGATATTATATAATATACCAATTTTAAATTGAATAAATAAATTTATATAGGTATTTTATATTTTAAAATGTATAAAATTTTGTACACATATTATTTAAATATATTATGAATACTTTTGTTTAGGTTAAAATCGACGTCTATTAGGAAACTACTTGCGCATTTTTTCCTCCAATATATTCCAAACCTAATTGTTTTCACCAATTCTCTATTATAAAACCGCGTATCGACTACGATAATATGGACATAATGTTCATCCGCGGATAACCGTTCATATGCCGCGCGATCCATTTTTAACAACTTTTATTTGAGCGCAGCAAGTTTCAGTCTTCGCGTGGTCATCCTCCGTTGACGTTTTACATACACAATCAGCTGCCGCTTTTACTGTGATACATCATATACCTAATTAAAAAAACCTAACAAATAGTGCGTTGGTGGATGAAAAAAGAAAGTTAGATTTACAATTATTCCAAAAAAAATCTTTTTCACTGTATAATTTTATTAATACGCGACACTTTTCATTATCCATTGCGTCGTCATTTTAAATAAAAATGAACGGACAAATAAATCGTCCCAATTGCTCGCGAGACTTTGCCGTGCGACTAATCACCGACAAATTTAGCTCGCCCCGCTGTATTTTCGAGCGCGGCAACTTTATAGCTGGCTCGCCAAGCTGCATTTTCGAGCGCGGCAACTTTGTAGCTGGCTCGCCCTGCAAATCGGTATTATGCGCGGTTGCCGCGCGAATCAATGTTCGAGAGTTTGCCGCGTGTAGTAGGCAGAAAGTAAGAATACGAAGAAAGAATCAAAGAATACGTCGAAATAAAATTTGTTTAGCCCCTCTCCTTTTTCTATTCCTAGATCTGCCCCTATTTGGCATTACCATAAAAAATGTTTAAACATATCCCATCTATTTAATCAAAGTGGTCTATAGAAATTATTCATGAAATATTATTTGATGATAACAAGGAATTTTTTTCTACATAATAAAATATATTCTCTGAATTTTACCAACTATATTAAAGAACGTAATTCATTATTTGTACAAATGTTTTTTTAATAAAATATAGGTTGATGTATTACTTTTCTTATTTTAAAATTTACAAAATATTCTCTCATACCTACCTACTTATTAACAGGATTTTAATTTACTTTATATACTTTTATTTAATCTACTCAATTGAGGTCGATAAATTGAATATAATAAATTATGAAATAATAAATATCATATAAATAATTACATTTTTTAAACTATATGTTAAATACAAGATCATAAATATTTCTTATGGATTTATTACTGTTTTTAGTGTAATTTTACATTAAATTAATACAATGAAATATAAAATAATATTACATAAAATAAACAACAATGACAATGATTGATTATGTATATTACGTACTGAGTGAAGCGAATACTGGATTATTTTAAAATTTCATAATAATGTCTAGTTTGTAATGTCGTGTAAATATATTGATTATTATTTATGTTAGGTAACAAACATTTGGTAATTGTTAGGTAGAGACGTTCAACTAGTTGTTATACTTCTATTGTGGTATTAGTCGTTATTAATGTTACTTTTATTAGTAAATAAGATTCATAGATCTATGAATAAATAAATTTTAAAACAAATGAATCTCGTTAGTACTCATAATACGTAACAAATGTAACTAGTTAATTTATAGAATATTGAAAAGTTTATATAATTAATATAACAATTAACAATATAACTTTAAAAGGAACATACATTAATATAACATATTAACCAGCGGCGGATTGGGCCGCCGGGACACCGGGAGAATTCCCGGTGGGCCGAATAATATGTTAGAATTTGGGCCGATTGTCAATAAACGTAATAAAAACAATATGATTTCTGCAAATAATATACAAAAGGTATGCACTATGCAAGTATGGAATATGGTCATATCAATCAAATGGAATAATTATTTTTAACTATTGTCCGCACAGTCTAATACGATAATACGAGTATATTCTGAATGAACTACTATGGTAACAACATATTAAAGAATATTGTAATTTTATACAATGTATAATGTTACTATTTAGTTGCTGTAGTAATACATAAATCAAGTAAATATAAAATATTAATTTTTTGGGGCCTCTAAATAATTTATGCACACCCGGGCCTCAGAGTTCATAGTTGCGGCACTGGTATTATACTTGTTTTTGCAAATTCTGCTATAATAAACATAACAACGTGACCTATTTTTTTTTTACAAAAACCACTTGAACAAACGAATAACGTGCTTGAAAACTATTGGTAAATGCTAGTCTATATTATTATGCAGGCCAAATTTTCCTAAATAAACTTGCTACCTATCTATAGATTAGTAGAATGGTATATAATATAGATAAACTATATCCTTCCTACTGATAATGATAATATCCAATCATTTATTGTATAATCAATAATCATGATACTAAACCAGCGTTTCTCAACCTTTTTTCATTTACGTACCCCTTGACCTCTCACCACTGCTTTACGTACCCCCAAATGTCCATTTTTTTATATATTCACACACAACACAAATAAGTTATTATGAAATAAGTTCAATGATGGACAATTTGAAAATAATATTTATTAATTAATTTAATTAGCCATACAATGTACGTATATATTATATATATATAAAAGTAATATAAACTTTACAATTTAATTTTAATGAGACCATTGGGCTTGTTTGCTGGCACATAATTTTTTGAAATCTGGCTCCTCAGATGATAAGTAAACTTGTAAATCTCAACTCACAGAGAGTCTATTACGATAGTACGATACTTATTTTTAATGTACATGTACGACGAAAAGGCCCTCTAAACCAATACAGTACTCGTGAACGGCAGCAGAACATTAAATACTTTGTTTAAAAGCTCAGGATACTCTTCTTTTACGTCAGCCTCATTATTAAATATTTCACAAATTCCAAACCATTTAAAATACACTAATTATAATTTTTTCCGCCATTACGCTTTTTTTTTCACGTACCCCCTCATACCATCTTACGTACCCCCAGGGGTACGCGTACCACAGGTTGAGAAACGCTGTACTAAACAAATATAGTCTATTCTCACATTCTGCTATAATAAACATTACAACATGACCTATTCTTTTTTCAAAAAACACTTGAATAAAGGAATAACGTGTTTTAAAACTATTGGTAAATTCTGAGTTTATATTATTATGTAGGCCAATTTTTCCTAAATAAAATTCTACCTTTCTATAGATTAGTAGAATGGTATATAATATAGATAAACTATATCCTCCTACTGATAATGATAATGTCCAATCATTTATTGTATAATCAATAATCATGATACTAAACCAGCGTTTCTCAACCTTATATAATATGGATAAACAATCACATTGTTCGCAATGATATTAAATATTAATATTTTTTATAGTTATAGTTATTGTTTTATTTTTTATAAAAATTAAAAAATTTTCAATTTGTTCACTTTAGATTCTGAGTGAAGCGAAGAATGTATTGGTTTTACAATGATGTGTGTTTTTTTTTTCTTTTTAAGTATGAAGACACTTTTACTACCCGAAATAATGCTCCGATTTTCACGAATAGCTTATGTTTCCGGTAGTTCTCGAATTTCTAATAATTGTCTCTAAGCGTTAGAAAAAAACGGCATTTTTTACGAAAACTGAAATTCTGACGAATTCGATTTCAATATTTCACGATAACGCGGGAAATTTTGAAGTTAAAAACTTGAAAATTTTATTAGTTGTTAACATAGGTACTATATTTTATATATATGTGGTAAGTTTTGGATCCGTTACGTTAATTTTTCTACAAAATATAGGATTATGAATATTTCGTTAAATTCTTATTTTTTTGTATATAATGTTGATAAAATTGGCAATTTTTTGCATTAAGGTTTGTTAATTTTACTGAAGTGTATTTATATATTACTTAACATTAGGTAATTTAAAATATTAGAAAAATCCCTAGTCTCAATTTTTTTATGGTATTTTTCTAATTTTTTTATATCGTGTTAAGTAACATGTAACATATAAGTATACTTCAGTAAAATTTTCAGACCTTTACATCCAAAATTGCCAATTTTATCAAACACTATATACATAAAAACGAGAATTTTACGAAATATTCAAAGTCCTATATTTTGTAGAAAAATTAACGTAACGGTTCCAAAATTTTATCACATGTGACATATATATATAATATATATATAGGTATATAATAAATGTGAATCCTAATAGAATAGTAAATAATATATAGTATATAATAATAATAGTCTATAACTTCTAAATTGCCCGATTTATCCTGAAATATTGAAATCGAATTCGTTATGTGCAGCCCCGGATTGATACCTTCCGGGTCACCGATATTTTAAATTTCTATCGGCCTTCAACATCATTTAAGTAACAATTTTTTTTTTTTTTTAGCACATTTAGAAATTAATCAACGCATTGTGCTCAGTGTAAACATTATTAAATGCAATGTTTCACATAGGTATTTTCATACTACGTGTATAAAAACATTACCAAGTATAAACTTAACAGAAAATAAATAACAATCATGCTATCCATATTTTTGTTTATCGGACCGAATTTTACGCGGCCCTCGGCCCTTTCTCAGTAGCTCGCCAGTTCAATTTAATATACCTACTTCTTTCGTTATTTATTCTTCTGCGGTTTTTTCTGATAATTTTCACACGTGCAAAATAATAATTATAATAATATGTACGTATTTATATTATGTTATACGAGAACAACCACGGTTTTTGAATTATTTTAAAATTTAATTTCGTTGATTATAATTGATGGATACAAGACTTAGGTATATTTTAATTTGACACGGTCATGTCGCAATAATAACGTGCCGTAATAATTTTTAAGGCCGAAGCGTTGTCGCCGACGCGGACTTAACCGATATCGCCGCGACCGAGATATCCGTCACCGGTGACCCGCCGCCGTTCCTTTATCGTTTTTCTACCGTCAAAAGAACAGGTGTACGATCCTTTTCGCCGTCGTTCCGCCATTTTTTTGCGTTTGGTTTTTTTTCTTTTGCTCATCCGAGCTAATCGTCGTTTCGCGCCGTGTCGTATTCGCTAACTCTGTTGTTTTGGCTAGCTTGCCACCCGGCTTATTGTTTTGTTTTGTGCCCGTACCCGTCCGATCTACACAGCGCGACCCAAGCCGGTCTTGTCATTCACGTGTCTCTCGCCCGTCTGTTCTACGCTGTGTGAGCACGTATGGCCGTGATCGTCATTATTTGTATGTTTGTGCCGTCGCCCGTTCGTCTTATTTTTATTTTTATATTTATTCAATTGTTTTCCGCCGATCGGTTTGTGATCGTACGCTCCGTTTACAAACCTTAGTAAGTAATCTTCTCCATTTGCAAAAACGACGTAATAAATTTGTATATTATCAGTTTGTATCCTCGGTTGGTGCCTCGCGGCTTACAACCGTAGACCTTTCTAGCGCTTAGCGCTACTCAAGAGCCACGGAGGTTTGAGAGCGTTGCCGGCAAGCCGGACGAACGGCCCCGGATCGACATGTAGACCACCAGCACCGGGGTTCAGCAAAACCTCGCCCCGTACCAGTTGGCTCCGGCCCAGCACTACTGTCACCGCTACTGGTCGGAACACGATCTATCTTATCGTTTCCCGTTTTATGTAAACAAATTTAAAACGAAGGTTTCTTATTTATACCTATTATACAAGTCCTAGAAACTTATGACTTATGAATCTAACGTAATTTAGCAACGAATATAAACGTAATATATTACCACAACGTAACAAATATAATAAAGACAAATAATACACTATCACCAGAGTAACTCTGTTTTAGATTATAGTTTATTGTAGATCACTGGTGAAGAGGAGTGCTAACTTCTAAACTGCGTTGACGAGAACTTATATAACAAATAATTAAATGGAAAAATCACGACTGTATGTTTTAGATGTTAAAACACGATTAGGTGTTTCAGTTGTTAAAACTTGACTGTCACTCTATTCACACGTGTCTGTACTGACACGTAAATAAGGCTGAGGTGACATAAAATGACGACTCGGGTATAAATGCCTAACCTAACCTAACCTAACCAATACATAATTATAGTTATAAGCACTTAGCACAATATTGTTAGTAACATTTTGAAATAATACCATTATATTTAAACCAAACTTTTTCATAACTTAATAAAATTTTATTTTAATTTGACGATGATAATAATGATATTTTATATTATTAGTATCGGATTTTTAAATAAAATTTGACATTTGTGATTTGCATAATATTGAATACTCCATTTCTCATTACAAAAAACCTCATTTATTACTGAAATTTTATCATCCACATAAATATCTACAATGATAATATTTATTAGTTATTTATTCTTCAAAAACTATTATGTATATATTTTTAACAAATTTCCTGAAGAAAGAAAATTATTTTGCACCATATTACTTTGTATTTAAAGGACCAATATCATAAAACATTTAATATTTTATATATTTATATATATATATTAATAATTTATACGTCATAGTGTAACACTATGTTTTTAATGATAATTCATTGTTGATTGAATACAATTATAAATCATGGGAACAATTCAATTTTCAAAAAAGCATGGTACATTATTATAAGTGAACGTGCCTATTATCAATATTCAATTGGCCACTGCACATTGTTTGTAAGTATATATACATATTACTTAACACTATATCAAAATATTAGAAAAATCTGTATTCTCAATTTTCAGTGATGGGAAAGAACGAGTTCATATGAACGCGTTCATGTGAACTCGTTCATTTTGTGTGAACTGGATACGAACGCGTTCTTTTTTAAAAAAATGAACTTGAACGTGAACTAAGTTCTTATTTGTTATAAACGAGAGTGTTTTTAGTTAGTTCATAAACAAGTTCATTGATTGTCATATTTTAGACTTATGAAACCTAAAAATTTCGTATAATTTTATTTTTATCAAAGAAACGAAAAATTTCAAAAATTAGATTTGTTATTTAGGCATTTACAAATTGTATTTTGTATTGTGTATTAATTAATGTATATTGAACATTTTAATAAAACATAAATAAGGAATATGCTATAAAGAATGAAAATAATATTTTGACATTTTGTTAACCATTTGACAGGTAGATATTTATAGTAACGACTGTATTATTATTGTTGCATAAAGTGTACCACGTAGAGGTTTGATTTTAAAAGGTTAATATTTTAATAATTATTAATTATTAATTATAATTTTAACAATTATAACTTATACTAGACAAAATAAAAACATATAGGTAGGTATTTATTTTTTAAAAAGTACTGGTGGGGGGGGGGCACCTTACCATTAAAACCGTCATTGATACAAATTAAAATTAATTTTATTATTCATACCTATACGGCTATATATATCATATTTGCCATTTAGTTGTCACTTGCAAAATAATTAAATTATATTATACTAGTATAGTACTAATGTATTGTGATTTATAAACATTTTGGTTCAAATTGATGATCGTGAACTTGAACTAGTTCATTTTAAAAACTATGAACTTGAACTAGTTCATTTTGAAAACCAAGAACTTGAACTTGAATTAGTTCATATTTAATGCATTGAACTTGAACTTGAACTAGTTCATTTTTAAAAAGAACTTTCCCATCACTGTCAATTTTTTTTTATAGCCGTTTTAACTTGAAATTACAGTAAAATCAATATTTAAATTATTTTTATATGGATTTTTCTTATTATATTACAATATTTTACAATAATGTTAAATAAAATTGTCAAATATTTTTTAAAAATTTTGAAAATTTAATTATATAAAAATTATATAAAGTGTTCATTTATGTACTATACGTGTGATAAAATTTTGCGTTTTAAATATTTAATAAAAAATGTCAATATTTAAAAAAATACCTACATTAAATCTGACTGAACTTCGCTCAGAATCGTTTTTTCGAATGCAATGGTTTATCATTGCCTTCAAATTCTAATTAAAATTAAACGCTATGATTTGCACACCTGTATCCCATGCGGCAGGAGTATCAGCTCATCTTTTGTTTAATTTTGCTTGTTGTTCGTTCTCGTATCCCATATTGTGAGCATTAGTATGACAGTACATAATTTATAATACCTACTCGTATATATTTTATTGTTTTATAGTCTGAGCGGAGCGAAGAATGTACTGGTTTTGCAATGATGTGTCTTTTTTTTTTTGTTATTTTTTTTTTTTAGTTATTATGTCTGAAGACACTTTTACTACCAGAAATAATGCTCCGATTTCCACGAATAGCGTATGATTCCGGTTGAAGAAGTGGATTTAGTTGGTATACTTTATTTAGGTTATTTATCGAATTTCTCAAAATTGACCCTAGACAGTAGAAAAAACGACAAAACAATGGCATTTTTCACGAAAACTGAAATTTCGATGGATTCGATTTCAATATTTCACGATAACTCAGGATACCTACTTAAAATATTTATTGGATGTTTACATATGTACTATATATTAAGGTCTGAACGTTTATTGAAGTATACTTCAATATAACTTAACATGATATCAAAATATTAGAAAAAACCCAGTTTCAATTATTTTATAGCTGTTTAAAGTTTAAAGATATTTTTAGTTTAAACAAAAATCTTAAAATCCATACGCTTTCCATATTCTTTTTATTATTTCTCAATATATTTACAATAAAAATGATTAGAAAAACTAAAAAATTGGGAAAAATGTATAGAGGCACATTGATATATAAGTATATATATATATATTATATATTATATATATCATAACGTATTTCCAAAATATTAGGAAAATCTCAATGCTCATTTTTTTTATAGGTTTTTTAAGTAAAAATTACGGTAAAATCAATGTTTAAATTATTTATATGGATTTTTCATTGAATGGATGTTCCAATTAATTGGGGATATTACTACATAAGCTATTTTTAGATTCTGAGCGAAGCGAAGAATGTATTGGTTTTACAATGATATGTGATTTTTTTTTTTTTTTTTTTTTTATTCTGTAAACATTTTTACTACCCGAAATAATGCTTCGATTAACACGAATAGGGTATGTTTCCGGTAGCAAAGTGGATCTAGTTGGCAGCGGCGTATATAAGGGAGGGGCACTCTGGGCCCGCGCCCATAGTGAAATATTACCTAGGTTATATTTTAATAATTTTAATAGGTATTTAGTTTTTATAATTTTCTTTTTAACAATCTAACAAATTTATAATTACCTACCCTAATCATTGTGCTTTATATTATTATTTATTATAAAATTATAAATTTCAAACATTTTAAAGAAATATAAAAATTATATTTACATAATATTTTTTTAAATACTTATAACTTTTACTATTGACTGTACAAACCTGCCCATTCCTATCATACATTATATTTAGTAATTTATGTAAGTAATAAAAAAATTAGCCCATAGAGAATATAATTTCTATATACGCCACTGCTAGTTGGTACTTTATTTAGGTCATTTTTCGAATTTCTTAAAATTGACCCTAAGCGGTAGAAAAAACTTCAAAAAAATGACGAAAAAACGGCATTTTTCACGAAAAATGAAATTTTGACGAATTCGATTTCTATATTTCACGATAACTCAGGCAATTTTTAAGATAGAGACCTGAAATTTTTTTTGGATGTTCACATAGCTACTATATATATGTGGTATAATTTTGGAACTGTTACATTAATTTTTCTACAAAATATTGGACTTTGAATATTTCGTAAAATTCTCGTTTTTACGTATATAATGTTTGATAAAATTGGCATTTTTGGGTATTTAGATCTGAAAATTTTACTGAAGTATACTTACATATTAGTTAACATCATACTAAAATATTATAAAAATCCCAAGTCACAATTTTTTTTTATTTCTGTTTTAAGTTGATATTTTTAGTAAAACGAAAATCTTAGAATCCATACGTATAAATAAATAATCTGAAAACACTTTTACTACCCGAAATAATGCTTAGATTTTTACGAATAGCGAGTTTCAGATGTAAAAGTGGATGTAGATGATACTTTATTTAGGTCATTTTTCGAATTTTTCAAAATTGACTATAAGCGGTAGAAAAAACTTCGAAAAAATGACGAAAAAACGGCATTTTCCACGAAAAATGAAATTTTGACAAATTCAATTTCTATACTTCTCGATAACTCGTGCAATTTTTACTATAGAGACTTGAAAATTTTTTTGGGTGCTCACATAGCTATTATATATATGTGGTAAAATTTTGGAACCGTTTTTTAAATTTTTCTACAAAATATTGGACATTGAATATTTCGTACAATTCTCGTTTTTACGTATATAATGTTTGATAAAATTGTCAATTTTTGTTATTTTTGTTATGATAATAATTAATAAGTGTTTATTTGATAATTATGTAATCACATTCAAAAATATATATTAAACACAATTTAGTCAGATATAAATAGGTACTGAATATAAATTAGCAATTTAAGTTACCTATGAAATTTTTAAATTATTTTCTTTATTAGTTACTAAGAAAACTGTTTGACATTTTTAACTGGTCTATATATGTTTTTCTTTTATATTTTGACAAAATAAGTTCATAAAATTTATAATATTTTATTACTTCATTTCTTTAAACTTCTTATTGTTTTTTAAAAAAAAAAAAATAGGAAATGTAAAATTTTATTTAAAAAAGTGTATTATTTTAAATTTTTTTCATGAACTACATGAATTTGAACTATACATATAAAGCAATATTATTAAAATCTTAAACAAATATAATAAGAATAACACATTAATATTATTTAAGATATATGTTATATTTATTATATTTTTTTTTTTTAGATTAGAAATCGTAGTAATACAATAGTTAATGATAATTTAAAATAGTGTATTACTTACCAATGAAAATTTAAAATACAATGTAACTTATCATTTTAAAAAATAATTTGAAATTTACATATTGTACAGTTAAAGTTATTTATACAATTATTTATTAAATATAAATGTAATAATTATATATTATTGGACATGTTAGTTAAAATCTATAATATCAATTGTCATATTATCGAATATTAATAATAATTACAGAATAATTTTTTTAATATAAAATTATGAGAAATAATTTTTAAATTGTATTGTTTGTTACAAAATAGGTAGATACTTAAGAACAATTTTTAATAATTTCATATTAATAAATAATAATACAAATTTATAATACTTTAAAATAACAAATTGTATGTCAATTTATATTTTTAATGAATGATATGATAGTAAGAAACGATTTATATAAAGTCTTTATAGTTTTTATATCAAGAAAATAATAATGCCTTTATAAAATACAGATATTAAGTTTTTATATTTCATAATATATTTTAATTTTACATTACACTCAAATTACATTTATATTATTCTTTGTTACACAAGATATTTTATGTATAGTTTAAGTTTCCTAAGATCTTAGAAAAGCATTCAATGATCTATACTTTTTCCATATACTTCATATAAAGACCGCAAAATATCATTTACTCCTATTAATTTCTTAATTCCGTCCCCATTCTGATTCTTTTCTGCTTCATCATTTATTTCGACTCCATAAAATGTTAACACTTCTTCTATTTTTGTCTTTATGTCCTGTTGGTTATCAAAACCAGCAATTTCATTTTTGATGTAATCCAACATTTTAATATAATCATAGAAAATTGGGTTTTTAATTGATTTTTTTATTTCCTCATGAATCTCATCATAATTTTTATCAATATAATTAGAATTATTATTTAAATCAATGTTTTTCTCATAATATATTACTGAAAGAGAAAATAAAAAAAAGATATCAAATAATTCATAATACATATTAGGACTCAAAATTACATTCTTCGTATGAGAAAATATAGTTGTTATTGATTTTTGATCTCCAGTCCAGTTTAAATTTATTATGTTGTCATACACTTTAAACTGTTCTTCATGTTCTCTGTATACCTTATATAGATTATTAAAAAATACATTTGGTATGTAATTATTATTCTCAAAATCTTCAATATTATTGTAGATATCCTTTTCTCCTTGTATATTATTATATGCTTTTAAATTTTCATATAATTTAGGTATAGTAGTATTTATGAATTTATTGACATTATAATTCAATTTTAGTACGAACTTAATTAACATGTTTATAGTAAATAATATCAACCGTACTATTTCATTGTATTTTATACCGTTTAAAATCTGATCTCCTATATTCGTCATAGGGACCAAATTGAAAATAATGTTATCGCAAAGGTAATTTTCATTTAATTTTTCTATGTGATTTAAATAATATTTTAAATGACCTTGAAACAAGCTATTATCTACGATATATACGCAGTGACTATAATGTATATTATCCTTATTACATGAATTCAAACTCTTATTTATGTAAGATATTATTCCAATTATTTTAACAAAAAAATTTAAAGTTAAATCATATATTTTGCTTTCCTTATTTTCTACTATTGAAATATTGGGTGTTTTTGCTATTTCATTATGTTCTCTTCTTTCGTCTGTTTGAGAATTATCAAGAAAATTTTCGTTTTTAAAGTTTATTACTTTCTGATTGATAATATTTCTAAGATTTTGTTCCTTATTCATTCTATGTCCATATTCATTTATAAGAAACTTATAAATATCAATGAAACACTTGAGGTCATAATAGTACAGATATATAATATTTGTAATATCGTCTTCAAACATACTCGTATTCATTTTATAATTCTTTATTTCATCATCTAATTTTAGTTCTTTTATATATGTTTTTAAATCTTCTATTATATCCTCCATTAACTTTTTTTTTTCATCATTTTCCTTATTCTTTATATCTTTTATTTTATTAATTATAAGTATTGGAACATTCTTTTTATTAGGAAACAAGATATTGATTTTTGTAATAGTTGAATATATAGAAGTATTATTATCTTCAATTAAATCTATTACATGAAGGCATATTAATTTCATGATTATCTTATAAACCAATTTTAAAGACCAATATAGAACTTCAAGTTCACAACCTTTTTCAACAGGATCCAGGAAATTTTTTAGACTTATTTGTTTATATTCATCGCCAAAAGTAAACGTAATATTATTGAATACTCCTAATTGTATGATGTTACTTAGAAATATTTCATTAGATGTACAATAACGTTGTAATTTTGGAAATAGTGATTGTTCTATGATAATAGAATATATTATATTGTCATCAGTATACTTGAAATTATTAAACGTTATGAATTCATTTAAATTTTCGTAGATATAATCATCCTTTATACCACAGTTCAAAACAATGAAGATTTGAATATCACTTAATATTTCAAATAGAAACGGAATTATTTTTTTTTCTGGTTCTTCAATAACATTATCCACTATGAATTTATTATCTTTTATCGAAAAATGTTGAAGTCTGATATTGAATAACAGTAGAATACTTAATAGATTTGACATTATTAATGAATACGAGTATGACTTTATTTTTAAATAGTATAATAAGTCGTTTACAATAAAATTAGTCTTTTTTTTTATGTCATCGACTTGTTTAGTATAATTTGTACTTATATTACGTAAAATGTGAATTAATGATTTTATCCTTTCTTTTATAAAAAATGAATATTGACAATATTTATAAGAATAAAATAATGTCATATTACTAATCATAGAAGGTCCATTATAAACCTTCTCGTCAAGGTATATTTGTGTTGAACCGTTAGATTCAACCAATGTGTTGACAGTTATATTATTATTTTCAAAATTCTCACCTAATGTGTATTTTTTCACATAATTTTGAAATATCTTTAAATATTTATTTGTCCATTGATTCTCATTATCTTGAATTACTTCCAAAATATTCTCTGGTATATCAGCTGTTAATATTTGTGATATTGAAAAACACAAAAATAATAATAAAACGCGGTTAGAGCACATCTTAAAAAGTAAAATTTATACGTAAGAATTGACTATATCGATTGAAATCTATATTATATCTAATCATATAATGTCTTATGAGTAGTGTTTATATACTTAATAAGTAGGTATATTATTTGTATACTACTATATTTGTTTAATTTCATATATACACTTGTGTAAAATAAATAAAGATCGATACAAAAAATTAATAATTATGTTTACATGTTATTTGGTAATAAATTGTTTATGAGTAAATAAATATATTATAGCTCTATTTTATACTTTTAGATTTTTTGGGGAGTGAATAACAATACTTGCTCACTAATCTGATTAGTCATCAGTTCATCACAGTTAGTAGTTATATTAAAAATTATTAAAATATATTTAATATCTATTTTTCATAAAAAAAAAAAAAAAAGATAGAAAAGAAAAAATTAATCGAGTATTACGAATGGTATAATATGTTGTTTTCTATCATTTTATAAAAAAGTTTTGTTGTTCTTATTTTTTAGGGCGATCATTTCCAATTTCTCAATATGAGCTTTTAAATGACTTAAAACTACCAAAATTCTTGTTATCGTGTAAATTCCTACTATATTAAATTATTGTTGTTGTTCGGTATACGTTTACAACGTCATTGCACCTGCACACTATCCCCTGGGCAATCGGTACCGCAACCCAATCCACCGTCTATTAAAAATGCCGTTACGTGTTAGGGGTATTACCTAGCGTTGTTTGTACATATTTTTTCGTCCACACGTTAACGTTAATATATAACGGGTATATTTTTCACCATCGCGAGTAACGCTATTTTTGCCGCCGACACGTATTTGATCTATCATCATTTGTGCGTACATCACATAGGTTTTTGAGTGATCTGGTATAGTGTTAACCGATCGTCAATCGTTATACGCCATCGGCAAGAACCCTCATTCATTTGGATTGATAATTATTTATGTTATTAGATATTCGTAATTGTGTGTATTGTGCATTGTTACATTTTTCAATTAAAATAATAATGCAATATTAATAAAAATGATGTTATCCTGCGTTTGATTCGTATATTTCGACATTCAAATACGTCGCCAACCATAATTAGGACTTAGGAGTATACATACCTCCCTTTCTATAGATTAGTTGAATAATAGATAAATTATATCCTTCCTAGTGATAATGATAATTAATCATGATACTAAACAAATATATTCTAGACTCTATAATAAACATTTTGTGATATTTTTATTTCAAGTTCTAAAATTATTATAACTAAAATCAAGTATAAATAATAATAGTGTGACATGATCATACTTGAAGAGGAGTTTTATTTCAGGGGAAATTGAAATAAAAATATCACAAAATGTTTTCTGTAGTCAGACTCTATAGACTATATTTGTTTAGTATCATGATTATACAATAAATGATTGGACATTATCATTATCAGTAGGAAGGATATAGTTTATCTATATTATATACTATTCTACTAACCTATAGAAAGGTAGCAAGTTTATTTAAAAAAAGTTAGTCTGCATAATAATATAGACTAGCATTTACCAATAGTTTTCAAGCACGTTATTCGTTTGTTCAAGTGGTTATTGTAAAAGAAATAGATCACGTTGTTATGTTTATTATAGCAGAATTTGCAAAAACACGTATTATACCAGTGCCGCAACTATGATCACTGAGGCCCGCGTGGAAAATTTATTTGGAGGCCCCCAAAAAATTATTATTTTATATTTACTTGATTCAGGGGCGTCATTTGGGGGAGGTCAGGGTGTGCAAAGGCACTACTAACTTAAAAATATTAACAACTGGTCCGCCATTAACACACCAATGCGCTGTTATAATTATTAACTTCTACATTATGTTTTCGCATATCATTTCATCATTCATATCATTGTCTTGAAGATTATCCTGAAGCATTCAATGAAACTTTAAAAATTATTTCTCTAAGCATGCGGCGTATTGGTATTAGATGAAAATGACCACGATGGTTAAATGTTCATGATAAATAGTAGGTATATATATTCAGCACTGGATTGAGACTTTTCGACCCACTGAGATTCTCTCGGTAGCTCGCCGGTTCAATCCAGGCCTGGCTTATGTGTGATAACAATTTTATGTTGACACTTGTATTACCTATTTCGAATTTTGAAACATTAAATAATTATTTCGAATTCGTTTTTGATTTTGGATAATGGTTTTAAAATTACCTACCTACTTCGAATTCAATTTCAATTAAAGATTAAACTTATTTACATTATACATTATAATCTGATCTTTGAAGATAAGATACAATTTAAACTAAATAATATTAATAACTGGCACAACATATACAATTATTTTCAAATAATTATTATATAAACTACTCCAATATTAAAATTCTAATTAGTGCTAAATTTTCTGACCATAATGTTAAAAATTACCAATTTTATCAAATATTATAATTATACCTACATAAACACATATAATTATTATAATCAATTTAACATCGGAATTAACATTTTAAGATAATGCATTATATAATTTCATAATAATATTATAGACAATTATTTCTGATTTGTAATTTGTAAATTTGCACCTCTCCTAACACCATTTTATATACTCATGTAAACAACGTGAATTTGATCAACAATCACGTAAAAAATAAAAGCACACGCACTAGTAGAAACACTTGTGTACATACGCGATGATGTTATTGTGAAAAAGATTTTGTCGAAAACAACAACTTATTACCTATATACTTACAACTTTGCAAGGAATTTTTAATATACCTACGTAAATTGGCAAAACGTTTAAAATTTTATGAATAATTAATATTTTTACATGGAAAAAAATATATAAAATAGTTATGTAAAGCGTCGGATTGAGACCTCTCGAACCACCGAGATTTTCAATTTCTATCAACCCTCAACAAAGAGTCTGCTCATTTAACAATTTTTTTTTTTTTATCACATTTACAAATTAATCAATGCAAAAATAAAATTTACAATATTCTTTGTTGATGAAATGTTTATACTAAATTCAAGTAATATAAAAATTAATATAATAAATGAAAACATAGACTATATAATAATATGTGGGGGTATCTATTGTATAGTAACAGTGATTAATTAATACTCAACATTAGCTGTTTATAGATTGAATAGCAAGGAAAGGGATGATAAATCATTACATTCGAAAAATGAATCTGAGTGATACTGATGTACTATCATATTTAGGTATTTAGGTATTTAGGTGACTAATTTTGGGGTTTTATTGGTGTATTAAATATTAAACACAGAGACTGATAAATGTAACAATTTGAATGAACACATACCTGTATGCTGTATGTGAATTTCATCACATCGTATTTCCGAATGTAATGATAAATAATCGCATTCAAATTTTATCATAATTCAACACTACACTTTTTACACCAATATCCCTTCTACACCTGTATCCCTTCAACACCTGTATTTCTTCTATTACTTATTTACAGTTTATAATAGGAATTGTAATGAGGGAGTACACGGAAAATATATATAAGAGGAGAGACATACAGATTTCTCTATTATACTATATTCTATACCTATGTCTAAATAGTAATTTTTCGATTTCAATATTTCACAATAACTTCGGCAATTTTGAAGTTAGAGATTTTAAAAAAATTTTGGGTCTTCACATTAGTATTATATATATTTGGTAAATTTTGGAACAGTTACGTTAATTTTTCTACAAAATATAAGACTTTGAATATTAAGTAAAATTATAGTTTTTATCTATATAATATTTGATAAAACTGGAAGTTTTGAGTTTTATGGTCTGAAAATTTTACTGATGTATACTGACATATTACTTAATATGATATGAAAATATAATAAATATCCCAAAGCTCAATTTTTTTTCTTATATGTGTTTAAAATTGAAATTTCAGTAAAATCAATATTTAAAGTATTTATATGGATTTTTCTTATTTTTATGTATGAAGAGATTTTTTCGACCAAATAACCGAATAATATAGATTTTCAGTAGAAAATTGGATGTAGTTGGTACTTTATTTAAGTCATTTATGAATTTTTCAAATTGAATCCATTCAGTAGAAAAAATGACGAAAAAACAGCATTTTTCAAGAAAACTGAAATTTCAACTAATTCGGTTTCAATATATCATGGGTTCTCAACCTTTTGAGGTCCACGTCCCCTTTTAAACTATTTTATGAGTTCACGCCTCCCCCCCTCACTACTATAAGATTGATGTATGCATAATATTTATAAAATATACATTAATGTTGGTTATTGGATTAATATGAATACAACTTCAATGACGTCTTTTTAATATTAAATGAATTTATTTGCACAAAAAAAAAAAATATTCATTTTCACGCCCCCCCTGAAATTTTGTCACGCCTCCCTAGGGGGGCGCGCCCCCCAGGTTGAGAACCCTTGCAATATATGACGATAATTCGGGCAATTTTGAAGTAAGAAACTAGAAAATTTTATGGAGTGTTCATTTATGTACTATATGTGTACCTATATGGTTCCTATATGTGTGATAAAATTTTGCGTTTTAAATATTTCACAAAAAATGTCAAAATTTTTTTCTGAAATTCATTATCTGACTGAACTTCGCTCAGAATCGTTTTTCGAATGCAATGGTTTATCATTGTATTCAAATACGAATTAAAATTAAACACTATGATTTTCACACCTGTATCCCATACGGCAAGAGTATCAGCTATTTTTTATATTAAATTTATATTAATTTTGTTCATAATACTTTACTGTTTCAATAAAGGTATATTATATTATATATTTCGAACAATGAACATTCTTGTGTGTATTTTCAAAATTCAATTAGGACGTTGCGTGTACGTAATATCGATTCTAAAATATATACTAAATAAATTATTAAACTAAAAACTAAATACAATATGACAAAAAAGTCGGAACTGTCTCACGGAAAATGACTACGATAAACATTATTGTGATTAGGTATTTCACATCTGCGCTCGGCTTTAAATAACGAGATATAAAGACTACGCTAAAAAATGAATAGTATAATATTTATTTTTTATTTCTCTGGCATAGTCTCGGTCGAATTTTCCACGTTCGATTATCGTGTCCGGTCAAAATAAATACACTGACAATTTAAGTTATATAGGATATTATATTGTACTTACGTATATATATTTATACTTAAGTACACCATACTTTATTCGAGATATTTTATTATGTACGCGTGTGTTGCGTTGGAGATAGGTAGATAATAATTGAAAGTATTCAAGAATTACCGGGGTCCCTAGGGGAGGTGTATCGATTACTAGTAGTTGAACGGTCACTGAAGGTCGGAAGCCTCGTATCGGACATTATTCGTCTTCGCGAATATAACGCCAGAACACGTGCGCCTGTATTCACTTTTTTATTTTTATTTTTTTTCTGTTGTTGTTTTCTAATATACGCTGGTTTTTTTGGATTTCGTTTTTTATACTAATCTGCCGTGACTCACCTGAAGGGTCCACTGAATAGACAGATATACGCATATATTATTATACGTAATTATTTATATTGAGCACGCACGTGTGTTTTTTAAGAGGTCTGCGACATATGGCCAATAAAAAACTAGTCGAATACACTAGTTGAATACAAGTGAAATATTATATAAATTATAATATAATATATACCTACATTAGAAATATATATAGTATTATTAAAATGTGTAATAATCGTGAATTATTATTATTATTACTATAAGTGTGGGTTATCGCGCGCCTGTCCACCTGGCGAGGGTGTATACTTTTACCAATGTCCAAATGAGATCGGGTGGTTTATACCGCGACCGGGGTTAACATGTGTCTACGTGGCGGTAGGTATAAAAACATGATTATATTAATCGTCGTTGGAATTCCGATTTATTACTTTTGAACACGATTTCGTGTGCGATAGACGATCGCATAAGTGATTTACACATTAAACTCATAATATCATAACCTAAAACTGATATTAAACCGTTAAAATACGAGGGGGTGAGAAAGATCAATCAGATAATATAATAATATAATAATATTGTTTTATTTTATTTTTCTTATTGCCCCTCACCAATAATATATATATATATATATATATATATATATAATATTATATGATGATAATTCGTAAAAATAATAAAATATATAGGTACGAAAACTGATAAATATCACACATACGATATTACATTAAGAAATTATACCTATTATAGGTACTTACCTACACTCGTATATTGTATGCATTTATGGAAACATGAGAAAATACAAATTTTTTAGTCTATATTAATCGCAACCGCATATTATAAAAAGCAAGGGAAGGGATATAGGTGGGGAAGGGATACAGGTGTAAAGGAGATAGTGTTGAATTTTGATAACAATTTGAATGCAATGATAAATCATTATATTTGTGTTGAGCGAAATTCATCGGATATATGTATCGATTTAAATTTTTACATTTACCAGTCTCTATGTTGAATATAAGTTATTTATCATTAAACCCCTAAATTAGTCACCTAAATACTGAATTCTAACAGTAATTCGATCAGAATATCGTTTTTCGTAATGATTTATCATTGCATTCAAATTTTAATCAAAATTCAATAATATCCCCTTTGAACCTGTATTCCTTCCCTTGCTTTTTGATACTTTAATCAGCTATATATATATAAATGGTAAATGTAATAATTCACAATTAATTGGAACTGACTGAAATAAAATGTATTTAAGGTTCAATAAAATTTTCAACATTTTAAAAATTTTTTTGTCAATTTTATTTAACATTAATATAAAATAATGAAATATAAAAGAACTCATATAAATACTTTAAATATTAATTTTACTAAAATTCCAACTATAAAAAAAATTTTTTTGGCTATTCTATTAATTTTTATTATAAAAATATTGAGAAATAATAAAAAGAATACTTGTATGGATTCTAAAATGTTCGTTTGAACTAAAAATATTAACTTTAAACAGCTATAAAAAATTTGAGCCTTAGGATTTTTCTAATATTTTGAAATATTAAGTTATATGTGAGTATACTTTAGTAATATTTTCAGACCATAAAACCCAAAATTGCCAATTTTATAAAACATATAGGTACATAAAAATGAGAATTAGGTATACGAAATATTCAAAGTCTTATATTTTGTATACACAAATTAACGTAATTGTTCCAAAATTTTATCTCGCACAAATTTAGTATCTATTTGAACACCTAAGAAATTTTCATATCTCTAACTTCAAAAATGCTTGAGTTATCGTGAAATATTGAAATCTAATGCCGTTCAAAAAATCATTTTTTCGTCGTTTTTTCTATCGCATAGGGTCAATTTTGAGAAATTCGAAAAATGACCTAAATAAAGTACCAACTAAATTCACTTTCCAACCGAAAACATATTATGCTAATCGTGAAAATCGGAACATTATTTCGGGTAGTAAAAGTGTCTCTAGACATAAAAAAAAAAAAAAAACAGAAAAAAATACGCTACGCTCAGAATCCAAAATAATAAGTTTAGATGTCAAAATTTATAAACGTGGGTATTTATATTGTCATCTCCCGGAAAACTTTTTATAGGTACGACAATATATATATATTATATATATAATAATATTTTAAATTATATATTACATCACATATACCTTTATATAATTATTTTATATTATACTCGTTTAGACATAATATAGGGACTATACTGCGAGATCGAAAACGGCGATATGACGGATATTCATATATTATTGTCGTGATTTCTTAATCATCGGGATGTACAACTACCCCATAGTCATCGCAGTCGTATCCGTAAAACTTGTTTGACGCGACATGTCACCGCGATCTATAATAAATTTAAGTATATTATACTCGTATAGTATCCGGTCGTACGTGATAAAATAATAATAGGTACGCGTCGTTCTGCACGGCTCGCGCGCAAAACGGATACAATAATATACGTTTTATATTATAATTTTAAACGTCGGACGGCCAGTTTCGTTCGTGCTATATACCCATAATAAGTGTATAGATATAGAGGTTAGGTATTCATGGTGAGTTATTATTATTATTATTATTATTATTATTATTATTATTATTATTATT
>JAIUCT010007890.1:0-21618 GCA_021307375.1 Tetraneura akinire
ACGATCTGCCCGACCTGATCGGCCAGTACAAAAGACAAGAAGAAGGACTCGTCACGTCGAACGCGCCATAACGAATTTATACGTCATTCGATATTATTTTATTATAATATTATTGTTATAACCCGCGCAATTCGTCTGTTTTCACCGCATATTGGCGACAGTTTCGATTTTTTTTTTTTTTTTTTTTTATTACAAAGTCGAAAATCGATGTTTCAACCATGTATATAATACATTATGTAACGTGTGTGTAATAAACTAATCGCATATATAATTATAACATTATAGTATGGTAATATTGTATTATATAGCACTGTAATGTTTCAAAAAGAGTTTTCTGACCCCTGATGAACTGAAGCCGGTTAGTAGTCAAGAGTCAAAACGAACTGACCGGGTTGAACATATTATTATTATTATTATTATTATTTAACTGTCCTTTATATAGTTATATCCGTACGCCAAATATTATTTATGTATACGTATTATAATAAAATATGCGTTTCTATATAATATCTAAAACCAAAATTTATCTTACACATTACGTTATTGTATTGTTTTACCAGATATTATGTTCGTTTTCGCGTAGATAGGATTTATTTATGTCTTTTACGATTTATATTAAATTATTATTGTTAGATATATATATAATATTATATATGTACGTCAAATATTAGGTGTAATTATTTATATTTGTGTCAATAGAAAAATTGTTTAAAAAAAAACAAAAGTGTATTATAAAAAAATTCAAAAATGTGATGTTTAATAATTTTATTATTATAATAAATAATAATAATAAAAAAAAAACACAGTTATAAATTATGATAGCTGTTATAAACTTATAACCGATTAATCGAATTATGAAAGATCGAACGGAAAATATATACGAAGGAACTCGTAATGGTCAATTGTAATAATATACACCTAAAACCATTGATTTTATAACATATTATTACATAAATCGATACTAAAACCTAATTAATAATATAAACAATATTCTAAATATCATTCTATTCGTTACTAGTAAAATTCAAAATATTTTAATATGACTGTTCAAATTATACTATTTATAACGTCCATTTCTCCAGCCCCCCAACATAAATATTGTTTGATTATTACTCTTATATTCGTTTGTAATACGAATTTGTAAAGGTTTGTAAAAGCAAAATTTTCGTTTCTAAAGGCTCCGTTTTAATAATATAACCATTTCAAAATGGGGGGCTGGGGAAATGCCTGATACCTTTGAAACGACATTAAAATTCGTCCATTCGTTTGTAATACGTTTGTAAAGGATTGTAAAAGCAAAATTTTCGTTTGTAAAGGCTTCGTTTTAATAATATAACCTTTTCAAAATGATACGTCACGTGATCGTTAACGTAAATAGTAATAACAGATTTAAGACGTAATATTTTATAATATGTTATATTACGTGTAATTATTTAGTGACACAAAATATTTTTTAAAACCATCATGTTTTAAAATATTAATTCATAAAAAATCCATAAATACAATATTTTAATAAAATTGTATCAATTTATTACATCTGTATCTGTATTAATAGTTAAAATTAAACAATCAAATTGTAAACGCACTACACACGTACTCGAAAACGGTTCGGTGAACACCAAAGTAGTAAAGTCTAAAATATTATATTATTGTAAACAAAAATATACCTATTTTTTATTACGATGACAATGACGATAGAAAAGTTTGTATTTCTTGTTATGAATATTATCAAATATAAAAAAAAAAAAAAGATGAGCTGATACTCCTGCCGCACAGGATACAGGTGTTCGAATCATAGCGTTTAATTTTTATTAGAATTTGAATGCAATGATAAACCATTGCATTCGAAAAAATGATTCTGAGCGAAGTTCAATCAGATTATAATTTTCGTTTGAACTAAAAATATCAACTTAAAACTACTATAAAAAAAAATTGAGAATAGGGATTTTTTTAATATTTTAGTATGATGGTAAGTAATATGTAAGTATACTTAAGTAAAATTTTCAGACCCTAATACCAAAAATTTCCAATTTTATCAAACATTATATACGTAAAAACGAGAATTTTACGAAATATTCAATGTCCAATATTTTGTAGAAAAATGAACGTAACAGTTCCAAAATTTTACTACATATATATAATAGCTATGTAAACACCCAAAAAAATTTCAAATCTCTATCTTAAAAATTGCCTGAGTTATCGTGAAATATAGAAATTGAATTCGTCAAAATTTCATTTTTCGTGAAAAATGCCGTTTTTTCGTCATTTTTTCCAAGTTTTTTCTACCGCTTATACTAAATTTTGAGAAATTCGAAAAATGACTTAAATAAAGTACCATCTACATCCGTTTTTACATCTGAAACTCGCTATTCGTTAATATCGAAGAGTTATTTCGGGTAGTAAAAGTGTTTTCAAAATATTTATTTATACGTATGGATTCAAAGATTTTCGTTTTACTAAAAATATTAAATTAAAACAGCTATAAAAAAAAATTGTGACGTGGGATATTTATAATATTTTAGTATGAGGTTAAGTAATAAGTAAGTATACTTCAGTAAAATTTTCAGACCTAAATACCCAAAATTGCCAATTTTATCAAACATTATATACGTAAAAACGAGGATTTTACGAAATATTCAAAGTCCAATATTTTGTAGAAAAATTAACATAACGGTACCAAAATTATACCACATATATATAGTAGCTATGTGAACATGCAAAAAAATTTCAGGTTTCTATTTTAAAAATTGCCCGAGTTATCGTAAAATATAGAAATCGAATTCGTCGAAATTTCATTTTTCGCGAAAAATGCCGTTTTTTCGTCTTTTTTTCGCCGTTTTTTCTACCGCATAGGGTCAATTTTGAGAAATTCGAAAAATGACCTAAATAAAACTACATCCACTTTGCTACCGGAAACATACCCTATTCGTGCAAATCGGAGCATTATTTCGGGTCGTAATTTTGTTTTCATACATAAAAAAAAAAAAAAAAAAAAAAAAAAAAATCACATATCATTGTAAAACCAATACATTCTTCGCTTCGCTCAGAATCTAAAATAATCGAAATTATAGTGAAGAAAATACTGGTAATGATGATAAATTCTCTATTGCATAAAATGGCTCATATAGTAGTCCTACTACATACTCAAAAGGAAAAAATAAAATTTAAGATATTACAGAAGTCGATAATGAGAGCTCTATATTATTTCAGATTACTCATCTTTGAATAATTTCACCACAGGACCACGATCAATAGAACAAGAAATGTCAAAATAACTTCACAAAATAATGATGATTCAAATTCTTCAGAATCAGATGACCAGTCATTTTTAAATTATATTAAATTACAAAACGTGTCTTCTAGAATAAAAGTTGTATATGAGAATACTATAAATGACGAAGATACAGCACTAGAAGTTGGAATAAACAAAAGAAAAGAAAAGTTAAATACTATCTTAATGGAAATCCTCATTTAAAGTTCTTAGATTTTCATTCATCAAAAATTTGATAAATCATTACCTATTAAAAAATGGATAATATATTAATAAATGATAATCGCGGACCATGGTTGTAAATTTGAAATATGTTAATATAATTTTATAATAATACAAGTATCTATTAATCTATTAATTTGATTCATTTTGCATCTGAATTATTATTTTGTTTGTTTCTATTAAAATAATTAATAGTATTTTTAAGCATTTATTTAAAGTTTATGGGTTTTTTTTTTTTTTTAGTTTATATTTAATATTTAACATTTAATAAAAGTATATAGTAAGCATAGGGGCAATTCACTTTTCTTTTTTCTTTTTTTTTGGGAGGGGGGCTAAAAATTTTTTTATACTCATCAAAGGTGCAACCTTTGCTACCCTGCCTACTAATATATATATATAAACAATAAAATATAGAATACAATACTTATATTTTTAATTGAAACATTTTCTATATTCAATGGCGCAAGGGCGCAACTAGGATTCTTTACATGGTGGGTGTCCGCCTAATTAAAATATCTCTCTCCGGAAATAAAATATTCTAAACACCTTTATGGTACCTAACTTTAGGTATAAACTTATTTAATGTGTTCGTCGTACTTAGGTATAATAAATATATTTTTATAATAAATATTATGAACAAATTAAATTATGAATAAAGCAGGAACTCCACAATATAAATATATGTGGAAAATATAGGCAATACCCATACAATATCGGAGGAAATTGATCATTACAGTTCACCACATTTTGTATAGTGTCCGCCGTATCCCGTATTATAGTTCTCAGCAAGGGTTACCACTGGCGGACCTCGGTCCGGATCAGACCTCGAACACTTTTTTTACGGACCCTTATTAGAGGAGTAGCTTTTACGTTATTAAGATATTTACTATATAAAAAATAGTCAAATATAAAAAATGCAAATCAGTTGCACAATCTTCACACTCATTAAAATTGTTAAAAAAAAAAAATTTAATATTTTACATTAAATCAATACCTATGTAATATTTATGTATGATATATCAATAAACTTATAATTAAATAATATAAGTAAATGTAAAAATAAAATATGTAAATTTTTAACTAATTTTTAGTTGGTAATACGTAAATAAACGTCAGTATAATAATCAGACCTTGATGTCCTATATTTTGAAGAAAAATTAACCAAACTGTTCCAAAATTCTACCAAATGTGTAAAGTAGCTATGTGAACACCCAAAAATTTTTCAAGTCTGTAACTTCAAAATTGCCCTAGTTATCGTGAAATATTGAAATCGATTTCGTAGAAATTTCAGTTTTCGTGAAAAATGCCGATTTTTCGTTTTTTAGGCATTACGTCGAAAATAAAATGAACATTGTACCTATTCAATATCGATAATAACGATATTACAAGTAGATAATGAAAAAATGTAATCGTTCTTGGAAATTTCGGCATTATTGCCGATTATTTTTATAGTTTATAGGTACGTATATTATGTAATTGATATGATAACACGTGAATTTTATTATGAAACATAAAAATATTGTAGAGTGACTACTGACTAATACGTTATAGAAAATGAATTGGCTAATTGGTTATATAACAAATCAACCATTATTATGTAATGTTTATGTTATAAAGAGTTTTCACTGTAATATTGAGTATTTGAGGCAGTACGTGGAAAGCATAGACCTATAAACCTTATATATCTATGGTGGAAAGTATTTAATATGATGGTTGGCTTTAGAATAAAAATTACGATTACATCAGATTTCTCCCTCCGTCTCATGTCATTTCAATCTGATCAATGATATCGTTTATAAACATTACTGCAGCCGTCATAACGTTCAGTATAGAATGCAACGTTTAATTATTACAATTTTTAAATATTTTATAGTTTCCTATTCTTGGATTCTTTTACACTTATAAGATAAAGAATATAATTATAAAAAAAATGAATAAAACAATTCCATTGATGCGATGTATGAGCCACAGAAATTCGATTAAACATTATGAACAATTATGGATAGATACCAGGTGTAATATGAATCAAAAAAGGTATGTAAAAAAAAATATAATGGGTTCCTCAATTTTTAAATTGTTTACTTCAAGGTGTATGAAAATTATACATTCTCCTCCAGTGTCTGGAGTGATAATTGATAAAGATGTGAACAATAGTATGTCTAGAGATTCTATGGCTGTGTTACCAGACGTCATGAGAGATTTGACCGAGATTGGTAATAATTTACACATGCCAGGTGTTTCTAAATGGCTTTCAAAGATTTGAATTCTTTTACTGAATTCTTCATTTAAATTATTTCAAATATTACCTACTTGTAATTTAACATTTTTAGTTATTTAATTACACTTTGCCTGGTAAAAGGGAAACCCGTCGATTAGAAACGACGTATTATTATAAAATGCTGTGTCCTGAATCAGAACTAACCGATGAAAATCTTAGATTGTCCTATATACTAGGATGGTGTATTGAAATAGTAAGTAGTTTTAATATACAATCATTGTGATTAATTGGTATCTTAGATAAATATAATAACGTTTTATAATACTATCATTTTATTTAAACATTGAAAATGATGAATGGTCATAAAGGAGTAGGTAAGTCATAATTTATTACATATTACAATTTTAAATAATATGATTTCAAATTCTCATGTCAAATATTGATAAACAGAAAAACAGTATGAGACAAATTTTCTAATGTAAGTACCTAACTTTAAGGTCGGCAAATATTCAATCACATTTTTTGAAATTTTAATTCATGTCATGTCAAATACTGACAAGCAGAAAAATAGTATGAGACAAATTTTCTAATGTAAGTGTCTGACTTTTGGGTCAGCAAATATTTATCACATTTTTTCACATTTTAAAAATTCGATACACTTTCAAAATCTATAACATAGAATTTTTCAATAAATTATAAAATATTTATATTATTAACAATGTTTGTTTAATTTTCTTTTGCGTATTAATTTTGTTTCCAAGTATCCCTATTTATACCACAAACAAATGTTTAAACATTTGGTTTGAATAATTAAAAAGATGAGCTGATACTCCTGCCGCACAGGATACAGGTGTGCGAACCATAGCGTTTAATTTTAATTAGAATTTGAATGCAATGATAAACCTTTGCATTCGAAAAAACGATTCTGAGCGAAGTTCAGTCAGATTATAATTTTCGTTTGAACTAAAAATGTCAATTTAAAACAGCTATAAAAAAAAATTGAGATTAGGGATTTTTCTAATATTTTAGTATGATGTTAAGTAATATGTAAGTATACTTCAGTAAAATTTTCAGACCCTAATACCAAAAATTACCAATTTTATCAAACATTATATACGTAAAAACGAGAAATTTACGAAATATTCGAAGTCCTATATTTAGTAAAAAAATTTAAAAAACGGTTCCCAAATTTTACCACATATATATAATAGCTATGTGAACACCCAAAAAAATTTTCAAGTCTCTAACTTAAAAATTGCCCGAGTTATCGTGAAATATAGAAATTGAATTCGTCAAAATTTCATTTTTCGTGAAAAATGCCGTTTTTTCGTCATTTTTTCGAAGTTTTTTCTACCGCTTATAGTCAATTTTGAGAAATTCGAAAAATGATCTAAATAAAGTACCGTCTACATCCACTTTTACATCTGAAACTCGCTATTCGTGAAAATCGAAGCATTATTTCGGGTAGTAAAAGTGTTTTCAGAATATTTATTTATATGTATGGATTCTAAAATTTTCGTTTTCCTAAAAATATCAACTTAAAACGGCTATAAAAAAAAATTTTGACAATGGATTTTTCTAATATTTTAGTATGATGTTTAGTAATATGTAAGTATACTTCAGTAAAATTTTCAGACTAAAATACCCAAAATTGACAATTTTATCACAACATTATATACGTAAAAACGTGAATTTTACGAAATATTCAAAGTCCTATATTTTGGAAAAAATTTATGTAACGGTTCCAAAATTATACCACATATATGTAGTAGCTATGTGAACATCCAAAAAAAATTTCAGGTCTCTATCTTAAAAATTGCCTGAGTTATCGTGAAATATAGAAATCGAATTCGTCGAAATTTCATTTTTCGCGAAAAATGCAGTTTTTTCGTCATTTTTTCGCCGTTTTTTCTACCGCATAGCGTCAATTTTGAGAAATTCAAAAAATGACCTAAGTAAAGTACCAACTACGTCCACTTTGCTACCGGAAACATACCCTATTCGTGAAAATCGGAGCATTATTTCGGGTAGTATTTTTGTACACAGACATAAAAAAAAAAAAAAAAAAAAACAAAAAATAATCACACATCATTGTAAAACCAATACATTCTTCGCTTCGCTCAGAATCTAAAATAGCGAAAAATTAAGCTAATGAATAATCAATTATAACAAATTTATGAATGAGGAAATATAGTTTCAAATTCCAATATTCTAATATAAATAATTTTAACGGAGCAAGTTCCTATATAAAAATCTTAAAACATTTAGTAAGTGCGTAATACTTATCCATATATATTTATATAAATAAATTTCCATTTGGTTGCACGTTTGTTCTGTATGCTCTTACGTACCAATTACACACGACTGTTTTTGTTGTCGTGAATGAATAATATACTCGTATATTTGAATTATATTACAATATTATTACTTTATTAAAATTAGCACAATTTAACTCGATAAACAATTAATTGGGAAAGTCTTCCCTGAAAGTGAATGATGAAGAGAGATTCGTGTTAGTGTTTTCTGTTAGTTGCCTGTAGACGACTGTGATCGTATTGGCGTTGTTCACCGCTGGTCGTCATCTAGTGGTTGTTAGTTTATTATTCTTCTGACATGATGTGCAATTTTTTATATATTCCCTTATTTCATCTTCCTTACCCTCTCATTTAAATTGTTTTTGTATTTTTTGTTTTTTATTTTTTGTTGTGTTGTTTATTCCTAAATGTCCACCTCCACCTAGTTTAGAATTATGTAATTGTCTTAACATAATTAATTTTTCCTCTTTTGTATATTCATTATTTATGCAGATTATTATTTCTATATTAGTTTTAAGAAATAAATATCGTAACATTGACCTAATTTTTTCCCATTCTAGGTTATCTGTTTGACCTAGTCTGTTCATTGATAATTTTGTTGTGTTATTTCCCTCACAAAATTGCTTTAAATAAATTAATGATATATAAATGTTTTCATATGATGCTAATTATTTGTTTTTATTTTTAGTGATAAGAAATATTATATAACGATTATTATTTTTATAATATTTTATTTCACCGATTGATTTACTTGGAGGAGTATTATATTATTTCCGTATTTATGCTTTAGTTCGTAAATTGCTTTGCTCAAAATCTAAAATTCAAAATCCCTCCAGTGTAGACCGCGTAAATACTAATTGCGTTTTAGTGTTAATAATATAGGAAGAAAAATCGTTACCGTTCCCCTTATTTGAATTAAATTACGTATTTATTTTTTTATTTTTTACATTTTATCATATATTTAACAAATTTCTATCTAACATTTATTGGAGTAATAATTTCATCATATATTAGCAGTAAATTAAATATGAAAACATTATTGAATAAGTAAAAAAATAAAAAAAAATATCAAACTTTTGTTAACATATATTATGTAATATAAATGAAAAATAGAATATACCCGTATAATAAAATAATATTTTTTATAGCTTTTTAGCGTTTTCAATTCATTGGATGACATAATGGACCACGGTATTACTAGAGAAGGAGAACCATGTTGGTATCGACAAAATGATAACGGTTTAATGGCAATAAACGATGGTATTATACTTAATACGATTGTATAACAATTGCTTCAAAAGAATTTCAAAAATAAAGAGTATTATGTACACCTACTTGAAGCATTTCATGATGTATGATTTTCAATTAATTTATATAAATTTAATAAATTCTAGTAATATAAATTATTTAAATGTGAATCGTTGATTATTTGAGTTTAGGACATATGACAAAATAACTGTTTTATATATAATATAAATTTCAACTAAAATGTAAAGATCTACATTGTAAAAACATACCTTCAATATATTATTTAGGTAGGAATGAAAACTTTCATGGGTCAGAGTATGGAATTGTTGATTCCACATAGTTTCCACAAGACCAAGAAATTTAAAGATTATACTATGGATAATTATATGGCTATTGCTAAATGTAAGGGATCATATCCTACTGTTATTCTTCCGTGGTATCTTGCTGTGGGAATGGTTAATATTATAATGCATATGTAATATTAATTGAATATCATTACTAATGAATAAAAACATTTCAGAGAAATTTTAATGATCAACAAGTTTTAAGACAAATGGAGACTTTTCTAATTGAGATGGGATGTTTCTTAAATGTCCAAGTATAAACAAAATAATGTTAATTTCACCTTTTTTTAAAATGATTTAAAATACATATATATATAAATATATTAATAGGATGATTTTTTTGACTGTTACGAAGACCCAAATATTCAAGGTACAATTGGCACAGATATTGAAAATGGTAAATGTACATGGCTGGCAGTAGTTGCATTGCAAAGAGCTAATTCTCACCAAAGACGAATTATGGAGGTTAAAAAATATTATATATTATCCATGATATTGGTATACAAATAATTCATATTTTTTTTATTTGAATATTATTTTAGGAACATTATGGCATTAATGATCAATCCGAAGTAAAAATTATCAAAAATTTATATGAAGAATTAAAAATTCCAACAGCTTATGAACATTATGAAAAAGAAACTTTTAATTTTATATATACTCAGTTTCAACAACTATCTCAATATTTACCACAAGAAATATTTGATAATTTTGTTATAAAGAAAATGAGAGATGGAACTTTTCTTTTATAAACTTCCAAAATATCTATTGTATAAATCAATAAGTAGTACCTATTATTGATTATATAATCAATGGTAGTATAGTTAATGGATGTATATAATATAAGTATAAATAAATAATACTACCAAATATCTGTGAATAATTTTATTGGATATAAGCTACTCCAGATTATAGATATAAAACATATATTCATCCACATTTAACACTATTATACATAGCTTATATTTTATATATATTAAAATGTATTTAAGCATAAATAAAATTTTCAAAATTTTTAAAAAATATTTATTAATTTTATTTAACATTATTGTAAAATATTGTAATATAAAAAGAAAAATCCATATAAATACTCTAAACATTGATGTTACTGAAATTTCAACTTTAAGCCCCATAAAAAAAAGATTCTTGAGATATTCCTAATATTTTGGAAATATGTTAAGATATATACCTATCTGTATAATTGATGAAATTGACAAATTAGGGTTTAAGTTCTGAAAATTTATTGAAGTACCTCTACTTAAATGTTACTTAATATCGTATCAAAATATTAGAAAAATCTCAAGTTTAAATTTCTTTTTATAGCTGTTTAAAGTTAATATTTTTAGTTTAGACCTACACCCGTAATCCGAATACGGACGAAAAAATCAAAAGTATAAAATTTAATTGTTCCGATCACATTGCATCCGATAAATTCAGTCGTACATGGCCGAATCGACCGAATAATAATAATAATATAATAATGGTAATAAATAATAATAATAGTTTTAATTTTTATATAATATTATGCAAACGCGGCAACTCGCCTATATTATTATTATTTTTCCAATTTATTTTAGGAGTTATAAAAATAAAAAAAGAGAGCTGATACTCCTGCCGCATGGGATACAGATGTGCAAATCATAGTGTTTAATTTTAATTAGAATTTGAATGCAATGATAAACCAATACATTCGAAAAACGATTCTGAGCGAAAGTTCAATCAGATACTGAAGGAATTTATAAAATTTTGACATTTTTTATTAAATATTTAAAACGCAAAATTTTATTACACGTATAGTACATAAATAAACATCCTATAAAATTTACTAGTCTCTAACTTTAAAATTGTTCGAGTCATCGTCAAATATTGAAATCGAATTCGTCGAAATTTCAGTTTTCGTGAAAAATGCCGTTTCTTCGTCATGTTTCTCGTCGTTTTTCTACCGCATAGGGTCAAATTTAAAAATTCCAAAACGACCTAAATAAAGTACCAACTACATCTAATTTTCTACTGAAAATCTATATACTATTCGTAAATATCGGAGCATTATGTCTAGTCGAAAAAATAAATAATAATTAATAAACTTCGTCAAATTTAATTTCAATATTTCATGATAACTCATATAATTTTAGATATAGAGACCTAACCGTTAAGTTCATTTTTCTACAAAATATTGGAGTTTGAATATTTCGTAAAATTCTCGTTTTTACGTATATAATGTTTGATTAAATTGGCAATTTGTGGTATTAGGGTTTGAAAATTTTACTCAAGTATATATAAACATTACTTAACACCATAACAAAATATTAGAAAAATCTCTATTCTCAATTTTTTTTTTATAGCCGTTTTAACTTGAAATTTCAGTAAAATCAATATTTAAATTATTTATATGGATTTTTCTTATTATATTACAATATTTTACAATAATGTTAAATAAAATTGACAAATATTTTTTAAAAATGTTGAAAATTTAATTATATAAAAATTATATAGAGTGTTCATTTATGTACTATATGTGTGATAAAATTTTGCGTTTTAAATATTTAATAAAAAATGTCAAAATTTTAAAATAGTCAGATAATGTTAAGATATCTGACTGAACTTCGCTCAGAATCGTTTTTGGAATGCAATAGTTTATCATATATTTTCGATATTTTGACATTTTTTCCAGACCCAAATACCTACCCTGTCCGGTAAAATCGACAAAAAACAACAAAATTCAAAATATTATTACCTATATGTAGGCGTACGAATAAATGTGTTCTTAAATATGACCACGAAATGCGAAAAACTATAAAACATAAGAGCGTACGAATAAATATTTTATTTTGTGTTTTTTGAACATTTTTTATTTTTTAACTAGTCTACGTGACTAATTAAATAATAATTTTATAAAGTATATATTATAATATTAAAGTATCAAAAGTTAGGTATTTAAAATTTATCGTTTAGATTCACGTAATATAATTATATTTTATAAATGTAGGTTAGGTTGGTAACACTAAAATGTGAAATACTGTTTATAATATGTGTATTATAATATACATGTGGTTATAAACATTATAAAATATACAAGAATTTTAATTTTTGACATGAGTGATAATATAATATTATTTTATGATAATATTAATTTTTTTTTTTTTGAAAACAAAATGATAACAGCTGTCGTGCTCTAAGCGATTGCTTAGTGCTTATAGACTTATACATGGCTAAATAACCTTAGCCATGGACTTATAGTAGACACTAGACAGACCACAGACTCATATTTGATCTATAATTAATAATTATAAAGTATACTCAAAGTATAGTGAATAATGAAAAGACTGACTCAAATAATATTGTTTAATTATTTTTTTACAAATTACAATGTATAATAAAGTACAATATATTATTGCTATATTTACTGTTTAGTACACTAAGCATTTAAATTTTACATTTTATACATTTCGATTTAATATTTTCATTCTACTTTAATAAACAAAAAAAATGAACCAACTTTTAAACGATATATTAGAATGTATAGAATTGGTGTCTCAGAGTGTAAATGTCAACCTTCCAAATATAACAGAAAAATGGGATAAACATTCACAAATGTATGCCGGCCTTGCTGAAAAAATTGATGTGGCTTGGAAGTAAATATTTAAAATTATTATGTACATTTTTCACGTTAAATTACATATTCGTCAGATGATTTCATTCACATTGTTATTTTGTTACTGTGTACTTGAAATATTATAAACTACCTTCCACCGTTTTAGAGTTCCTTTGGATGTTGATTTATTAGAAAAATTTCCTGATATTAGAGTCAATGTTGCAAAGAAGCTTGAGTTGATTGTAAATGACCAATTATCTGTTTTACGTGTACTTACGTAAGTATGACATAAATAGTTTAATACTTGTGCGATTTTTTATTGTTATTCAAAATCTATGTTGCCTTGCCCTGAATTAAAAAGTGTTTATTAAAATAGTAACTCTTTTTATTTTAGAGGTTTTTGAACAAATAACTATAAAAACTAAGTTATTCCAAAAATTGTGATTTTCATATTTAAAAAAAAATACTTTTCAATTTTTTTTTATTTAGGTACCTCCTAATTAATTTTTTGTATGCAGAATAACCAAGTTTAATCAAATTATATTTATAAAATTAACATAACTAGCAATTCAATCATTTTTTGTAAATTAAAATTAAAATGGGTGAAACCAAGAGAAATTAATAACTTTAATATAACTCTAAAACTAAGGGTTAATATTGAATTCTAAGCAATAAATAACTTTTCCTGCAGGAATATATTTAATTATATAAATATATATAATATTTTTTAAAAAATAACTAATTTACCATTTATATAACCTACTTTTAAGTTATATAATCTTAACTACAAAATAAATTGTATGATTTATATCTGATGGAACCTGGTCATTGTGCATAAGAAAATGCGCTGAAAATTACAATATTTGAAATAATCTAGTTTTTAATTTTAATTAAATATAAAAACCAAAATGAATAAAATGAAAGTTTTTATAAATATCTGAATTCAATGTCAAAAACATACATTTTGAAAAGAAATTACATTTATACTACACTACATTTGTTTTGTAATTATATGTAACTTAATATTGTGAATATTTATTATAATATATTTAGTAATTATACTTATTTTTTTACAAAGCAATTTTTAATTAAATATTGTTTCTATTAGTGAACAAATTTGTGAAATGAAAGAAAATATCAAAACCAAAATAGATAGTATTAACACAAAACTTGAACAGATGTCATTTGTAGAACATAATGAAATTCAGCAAGCAATCCGTAAAATTGTTATATGGTTAGATGATTGTTTTACAAGTTTCCATTGTTTGTATCCTTTTATACATATATAAATAAATATATTATATATTTATATATATAATCAAAGAAAATAATTTATTAAGTGATTGGACAATAATTATTATTAACAAATACTAATATTTTCTGATAATTTTACAAAAATTATAATTAATTTAGGCTAATGTTTATTTATAAATAATATAAACCAGTGGCGTAACTGAATGAAAAATACCGGAGGTGCAAAATTTATTTAAATTGGCTTTATAAAAAAAAAAATTTATATTGTGGATCATATTGAAGCGGTACTACAGCATGGTGCAACCAAGATAATGAGATCCCGGCCTTAATGTATAATATTAGTGTTATAATAATTAATTCAAGAGGTGCAAAATAGTATGTTTGCACCTCCGAAAAAATATAAAGGGATGCAATGCACCCCCCAGTTATGCCACTGATATCAACTTTAAGTAAATACACATTACTCTAAATATTTTGTACAAAAACGTTAGTGTATAATCTGTGTCTACCCCTACACTACTACAATAATTTAATGAATACGCATGACACTTATAACTTTTAATGTTCATATATAATATTTTTCGATTAATTATTAATATGAATATAGATAAATTAATGAATATGTAAAATACTAAAATACACACATAGTACATTAAATTATTGTGTTTTAATGTAATTTTTAATTTGCATTATATTATTTTACGTAATAATATGAATACCAAAAATTACCATCAAAGTTTTCCATGTTAAAATATAATTTAATAATTAATATACATAATTGTGTACTTTCAATATTAACAAAATTTAATAGATAATAAAAATTTGTATAAAAAAAAAAAAAAAATGTATATAATTTCTTAGTTTGATTAATTATTACATATAATGATTAGAGCCGGATTAATGAAATAAGTGCTAACATATTTTTAGAGGCCCTAATTTTACAAATACATTTTTTATTAATATTTATTAGTTGAACAAAAAAACAGTTTTTCTTAAAGTAAAGTAAGATCTTTAAGTAAGATTATATAAGATAATTTATTTATTAAAAATATAATTTAGATATAAAAAAAAAAAGTTAGTAATAAAAAATTACAAATAATATGAATATCTATAGAAATAAAATATTATTTAAAATTCATTTTCTAGCTTTATTTGATGCAAAGGTCTAAAACATCAAATGAAAGTTTTTTACATATGCAATTTTTTATCGACATAATTGTTAATGCAATTAACCTATTTTCAACTTGTATAGAACTTAGTTGATGTTTAATCTGCACTAGAAGGATACTTTCTTAAGGAAATTTTATTTTATTAAATTATTTTGAAATTATTAAGTAACTAAAATTTACTTTTATTTTAAAATAAATGTAAAACGCTGTGGACTGATTGAGGCGATGTTATTTATGAACATGAACACCAAACTGTTAACTAAGTAGGTATAAATAATTATGGTATATTGGTAGATATATTATAAAAACATAATAAACATGATATAATTATTAAGTATATTCTGTTAATTATAAACTAATATTAACGATAAATGATTGTAATTCAGGTTTATTTTTTTATGAAAAAATATCCTACATGAAGTTATAAAATAAAATGAAATAACGACGTATATTGTGTTTTATGTAACTATTACTATTACAGTAACTTTAACATTATTTATATGAAATGTACTATATTCTGTAAACATAAATTGTTAAAATAATTTTTTTTAAATTGTACCCGTATAGAATAATTACAGTCCAATAATTTTTTTGGTGAACTCTTTTTTAAAGGCCCTGGGCTTTAGCCCTCTTAGCTCCCCTTAATCCGGCTCTGATCATGATTAATTAATTTTATTATATAACTAAATTACTAATTAACTATTATAATTATGGGAAATATAAATGACCAATTTGATAATATAAATATATAATATATAAATTGAGTCAATTTATAAAATAATTATTTTTCCTTGACTTACATGTAATTTAGATATATGGAACTTGACTTTTCAATGATGACATTACGAAATATGTCAGATAAAGATTCTGTAATGAATTTAATTAATGCAATTAAACAAGATGAAAATGATAAATTGGTTATAGAAAAATATCCAACTTATATGCAAAATTGTATGGTTATATTGAAATATGTAGAAAATAAAAATAAGATTAAAATTACATCATGACTAAAAACTAAAATAATTATCTTTTGTACATAGTTTTTTTTTTTTTTTTTATATATAGAATTACTAGTCCAATTAATTTTGTTTATGTATTAATAAAAACAGTCTTACTTTATAACAACTAATAACATGAAATAATGTAAAGTGGCTATCGGTGGATATCAGTTATTGTTCATTATAATAAATTATTCTTCTTTAACCACATTATAGTCATTTCTTTTTATCCAGCATAACATATTTATCCATATAAATGAACACATTCCAACATAAATTACTCGAGCAGGTGGTGGCACCAACATGAAGTTAATTACTTGTGCGGGCATCCAAAATACACAACTTGTTTTGAAAGTTGGAATGAATTTTTGCTTACACTCTTCAAGTAAATCTTTTTTACCCTCTAGTAGACTCATGGCTATAAGTAGTATTCATTGCAATATATTAAATACATTTGTATGAAAAAATACAACATATACGCTTAAACTTACTAACAAAAAAGACTACATATAATGGCGGTGTCATAATAAATTGGTCCATTAACATTTTTTTAACAACTATTTTTGTTGCAGTACCCACATATGCTTTATCTAGCCATTTGTACCTGAGAAAAAATATGAATTATATTTTAATTAGGTAATGTAGTAAATTTTAGAAATTGATTTAATAATACCAGAAGTATAATATATTTGGACTAATTAAAGTGCCCACTATGGCATATCTTCCTATTACGTTTAGATCTATTGGTTCTGGTGGTTCAGTTTTGTTCTGTGAAAATAATTGTTCAGATATTATTTACACGCATATTATCAATGATTTACTGATTTCTGTATTATATATTACCAATATCCGTTTGGTCATTATTTGTTGAGAAAATTCTGCTCCAACGCACATTGTGCCGTATACTGCCGAGTTGGAAATCATTGGATATTTTCTAAATGTTTCTTTCATCGCCCAAATTATTCTTGACATTTTATAAAATTATTTTATTTGTCTGGAAATAATTTTATGCGGTTATTAATGTTTACAAATATCGTGTAATATTAGGTACCTACCTGTTTCTAATTTCTATCGACCTACCTTAGAGTTATGACAAATACCGAAGACGACGAAAATTTTTAAAATAAATATAAATAAACGAGAGCGTAACACTCTGATGTATAGGTCGGTGTATTATAATATTTCTATTTAAACAGTTAAAAAAATGAAATCCACGTTTATTTAACACACTCGCTTCAAATCAAATACTATAGTGAGTTAATGCGTGTCTAGTAGTTTTGTTACTTGTTTTGAAAGTTCCCCCACAATTTTTCTTTTTTTTTTTTTTATTGGTTTCACTATATCGTTGAACTCTGATGGTGTTGATTTCAAGGCAGCAGTATATGTAATAGTAATACTATACATTATGAATTAATTCATAATAATAATTAATAATCTTTGGTAAATATTATAATTTAATCAATACTTATATGTTATATAGGTAGCTGCATTTTAATGTACAATACATAATACAAAGATATTAGGTACTGTATTAGAAAACAGTACAGACGTATTATAGAACGTAAATATTTATATACATAAGTAAGTGCCAAATCAATCGATATTACGTTAATTGTATGTTCATATAATAAATATTAAGACACTTCACATACGAATTTGTTTGATATACAGACATACTTGATTAAAAAAAATTTCTTTAGTGGCGGGAACGAAATCTTAGGAATTAAAATAATTTCAATTTTTTATTTGCAAATTATTATTATACTTGAAATGTATAAATAATTAAATAATTGTATACAATTAGATGCCAAAATTAATCGATCAGATACATATACACAGTGTTATTGACGAATGACGATAACTTTTTAGTCATTTCGTTTTAACCAGACTGAAAAATGCATAAACATAAATTTCTTGTGAATTACCTGCACGCCACATAAGAGGTATAATAGGTATACGAGTACTATAAAATTTAAATAATATTGATCGACCATCAAAAATGTGATACATAGCAAATAAATTGAGTTTTAATTTAAAATTGATGAAATTTTTTAGAGAAAAAATGTGAAGTTTATATGAATTGTCAACGACCATTTTTAAAATGATTCACGATTTCTGAAATAATTGTACATACGTATACATTCATGATTCATTCCCCTCGACCCTCATATATCCTGATCCTGTAAATGTAAAGGGAGTAATTTATTATTTTGTCTTTAGGTACTTACTGATATTCATAGTAAGTTTATTATTTAAATTTAAAAGATTATTCATGTTAATATTATAATTTAAAACATTTTAAGGATTAAAAAAGACGAGCTGATACTCTGCCGCATGTGGGATACAAGTGTGCAAATTATAGTGTTTAATTTTAATTAGAATTAAAAACGATTCTGACCGAAGTTCAACCAGATAATGAAGGAATTGATTAAAATTTAACATTTTTTATGAAATATTTAAAACAAAATTTTATCACACATATAGGAACACCCTATAAAAATTTATAGTCTCTAACTTCAAAATTGTTCGAGTTATTGTCAAATATTGAAGTCGAATTAGTCGAAATATCAGTTTTCGTGAAAAATGCCGTTCTTTCGTCATTTTTTGGTCGTTTTTTCTACCGCATAGGGTCAATTTTGAAAAATTCAAAAAAGACCTAAATAAAGTACCAACTACATCCAATTTTCTACTGAAAACCTATACTATTCGTAAATATCGGAACATTATGTCATGTCTATAGTCGAAGAAATGTCTTCATACATAAAAATAAGAAAAATCCATATTAATACTGTAAATATTGATTTTACTGAAATTTCAATTTTAAACAAATATAAAAAAAATTTGAGCATAGGAATTTTTCTAATATTTTGATCTCATGTCAAGTAATATGTAAGTATACTTCAATAAAATGTACAAACCTAAATGCCCAAAATTGCCAATTTTATCATTCATTTTATACATAAAAACGAGAATTTTACAAAATATTCAAAGTCCTATATTTTGTAGAAAAATTAACGTAACGGTTCCAAAATTTTACTACATATATACAGTATCTATGTGAACACTCAATAAAATTTTCAAGTCTCTATCTTCAAAATTGCTTGAGTTATCGTGAAATATTGAAATCGAATTCGTCGAAATTTCATTTTTCGTGATAAATGCCCTTTTTCGTCGTTTTTTCTACCGCTTAGAGTCAATTTTGGGAAATTCGAAAAATGACCTAAATAAAGAACAAACTAGATCCACTTTCCAACCGGAAACATATGCTATTCGTGAAAATCGGAGCATTATTTATTTCGGGTAGTAAATATCAATTGATTTTATTTCATATGACGCTACGACTTATTAGTTATTGTCGATTTCATTTGATATTATTATTTAAAATAAAACATAAAATTAAATTAAATAATATACAGAATTATTTTTATTATGTTTGACAAAAAGAAGTGTTTAAGTGGCGCACAAAAACGCAAAAAGAAGGCACTTGATAATAATTATGTTTCGAAGCTAACAAAAATTACTGGATTTTTTAATACAAACAATAAATCTTCCAATTTAGATGATACATTTAATAATGATTTATTAACCTAACCTAACGTAAGTACACATGCATATGTTTTATATTAAAATAAAATACAGAAGTATATTTTGGTTATACATCCCTAATTTATAAGTCTATACTTAGTACCTACCCATATTTATTAATATCAATATCTACATATTATTTTAGTTAATGATAAGTAACATATTTATTATTAGTACATATACTATACTATGGCACTATCAAATATAATAATATATTATATTAAAATAAATTTTGGGAATAAATTTTTATTTTAACATTTATTATAACTTTAAAAAATGTACTCATAATAATATTATACCTATGAAAGTAATGATCAGGGCCCATATTGAAATTTTATCCCCGGGCCCTTAGATGTCTTAAACCGGGCTTGCAAATAGGTAATTGTTCGACCAAAACGTTATTATAGAATATATTATATATTATAATATATATCATTTTTCTAGTTATCTGACGTTTCTTTCTTCTGTGAGTTATATTATTTCTTAAACGTTTTTACTCTCGAATTACCTAAATCCTATAAAATGATATTTTATAGATTAAAAAAATAAAGATGAGCTGATACTCCTGCCGCATAGGATACAAGTGTGCGAATCATAGCGTTTAATTTTAATTAGAATTTGAATGCAATGATAAATCATTGCATTTGAAAAACCATTCTGAGCAAAGTTCAGTCAGATTATAATGTAGGTATTTTCTTAAAATAATATATATAAAGTAGCTATGTGAACACTGAACACCCAAAAAATTTTTCAAGTCTCTAACTTTAAAATTGCCCTAGTTATCGTGAAATATTGTAATCGATTTCATAGAAATTTCAGTTTTCGTGAAAAATGCCGATTTTTCATTTTTTAGACATTGGTCGAAAATAAAATGAACATTTTACCTTTCAATATCGATAATAACGATATTACAAATAGATAATGAAAAAATGTAATCGTTCTTGGAAATTTCAACATTATTGCCGATTATTTTTATAATTTATATGTATGTATATTATGTAATATAGATACGATAACACGTAAATTTTATTATGAAACATAAAAATATTGTAGAGTGACTACTGACTAATACGTTATAGACATATAGAGAATGAATTGACTAAAGGGTTATATAGCAAACCAACCATTATGTAATGTTTATGTTATAGTGTTTTCACTGAAATATTGAGTATTTGAGTCAGTACGTGGAAAGCATAGACCTATAAACCTTATATATCTATGGTGGAAAGTATTTAATATGATGGTTGGCTTTAGAATAAAAATTACGATTACATCAGATTTCTCCCTCTGTCGCATGTAATTTCAATCTGATCAATGATATCGTTTATAAACATTAAGGCAGCCGTCAAAACGTTCAGTATAGAATGCAACGTTTAATTATTACAATTTTTAAATATTTTAT
>JAIUCT010007893.1:1893-37029 GCA_021307375.1 Tetraneura akinire
ATAAATGTAGAAGAGAAAAGCATTAAATGTCAATGATAGGAGAAGAGAGTGTACATGAAACAAAGAATGAAAATAGAATCAGGCTTATATTCTTTGCAGCCGCAAAAGATATAGTGATAAGAAGCACAAGTTTTCCACACAAAACTATACATAAAGCCACATGGAAATCAACTGACGAAATAACATGCAAATAGATAGATTACATATTAATTCAAAAAATATTTCGGGAATGCATTAAATACATACGTAGTTACAGAGAGCCGATTACGCCAATGATCACTTTTTGGTGGTTAAAGATTATGTTAAAAATACAGAGTCACAAGAGTTTAGAGAATAAGAATAGGACAAGAATAAACTTAGAGATGCTAAGATACCAAGAAATACAACAAATATACTCTACTACTCTATATAATATTATGTAGCAATAAAAATTTTTAAGACCTACCCACCACCTAAATTTCAGCATACCTAATACAAAATCTAAGATTTTTCACGAAAACACTGAAAAACTTTCACCAAATTTTAGATTTTGAGCGAAACGAAAAGTATATCGGTTTTACAATGATGTGTGTCTTTTTTTTATATCTTTATTTAAGCTATTCTTAAAATTTCTAAAAAATTAAATCTATGCGATAGGAAAAATTGGCAAGAAATATCTAAAATACGGAATTTTTCACGAAAATTTTTTTTTTCAGAAATCGTTTTCAACGATTTTTTGATGAAATAAATTTCTATAGTTTCTGATAACTCGGGCTATATTATACTTAGAAATGTGAAAATTGTATTGGGTATACAAATAGGTAGTAGTTACTATACATACGCGATTAAATTTTGAAACCTTTAAATTAATTATTCTACAAAATTTCTCGAAATAATGCTACGATTTTCACGTAAAATAAAAATAATATACTGCATAAATTAATCCTTCCTGTTCCCTTAATTATTATCGCAATAATGATGTGCAAAACAATATATTTTTTTCATTATAACTCGTTATAAATCTATAAATTTTGTAAATAATAATTATATACATACGAGTATATAATTATGACTCACCCACCCTTTTAAACTAAATATGTAGCGGTTGGTACACCCAGATACCGGGTGCCACTGATTGTAAACAATATAGACACAAAAAATATATATATATTAGAAAGAAAAAACTGCAAAAGAATCATCCAGAAGATGAAACTATATAAACTATAAAAAGATCCCGAGGGTGACCAAGAAGAAGGTGGTTAGATGTAGTGAAAAAATACCTTGATAGAATGAGAATTCAAGAATGGAATGAATTAACATCGGACCGAGAAGAATAATGGATTTTAGTAATTGCGGCAAAATTCTTAGAAAGTATTATAAGTCAAATGAAGAAGAAGAATATTATATTATCAATAAATATTTTGTATTCATTTATGTAATTTCATATATACTCATATAGTCGTACATATTTAAAAGTAAATAATTATATGATACTCAACAATTTATTTAAATTCTAGGAAGAACGCCTGAATCTAATGATGTTTTCCGATATTTCAAATCTAGTAACCAATTTTTATTTTTATTATCTAATTATTAATACAATGTAAGATGTAACATATTATATATAATCCAAACCAAATCAACTACTTTATGTTTAGAATAAGGAGAAAACTACACACCTAATATTTAAATCCTTCTTTAATTTTTGTGTCACTAATCTTTCTCCTTTTTCTCAAGGAATGAAATATTTAAAATAATGTCAATTGTTTGTGAAAGATTGGATTATCAGTTCTCAGAGGAGATTAAATATATTCCTATCTTAAATGGTAGTTTAAGGGACAAATACAAAAGAATAAATCAAAATTACAATGTTGCACAAATAATATTTGTTTGTGATCTGTAGTTGCTAACTAGGTTTAAAAAAAAAAAAATCACAATTTATAATACACAATAATAATAAAATATATGCAAGTATTTTTTATTCAGTATCTTCCTATATCGAAAATAATATTTTAGACAACATTTTTTTTTATATATATATTTAGTTGTCCCGGAATTAGAAGAAAATTTTATAACATATTCAAATCGCATAAACAAATGTAAGTAAACCCTTTTTTTATATTTTTATTAAATTAAAATTTTAATTTAATTGTATTTTTTTTTTTTAAAAAAAAAAAACTTCAAGTCAAATTATATTTTTAATATCATATACTACACGTATAAATTAAGATAATCAATGAATGAAAATGACACAAATATCTCAATATAAATTGGAATAAACAATGGTGAAATTATGGAGGTACAAAAATTACACAAAACAATTAGAATTTGTAAAAAATGAAAAGATGGAATATTTTACAAGAGAATGACTAGTGTTTTGACCATTTTAAATGATAAAAATGGTTACCATAAGACAAATAATAATAATAAATTTATATTTTAATGATAAGATCAAGGACAAATATGTGTACCTAAATGATTAGTGTCACAATGTTACCTATAAATTATTCCACATAAATAAGTTAATATTCCAATAAATTTAGACATACGTGCAAAGAGAACAGAATTTACCGAATTAAAATTATTTCCATAGTTAACATAAATTATATATATTGTATAATTGTGATTATAAAATTGTTATGTGTCGTATATCGATATCGCATATAAAAGTTAATTACTAAATGTACCTATTTAAAAAAACTAAAAAATAATATTTTTCTAATTTAATAAAAAAATGAATGCATACCAGTCATTTTAATATGAATATGAATATGAATAATAATATATAAAGGGTATTTGTGTAGATATTAGAATTATAATTATTGCCAAAAAAAATTATTGCCTTAAAAATAACAGAAAAATAAATAAATTTAATTTTACCAATTTCGTAAATACAGTGTTAACTTGCATATGAAAAAAAAAAATAATGTACGATCCATACATTAATTGAATAATTAGAAGATATGAAGATAATATGAAAATTCTATTCATCGAATTTTAAAATAATAATTAAACAACATTGTATTTTTTAAAATAATTAATGAAATAATGATTTCATATTTTTAGTAACAGATTCAAAAGTTTTAAAATTAATCACTGTGGAGAAGAACCATCTTTTTAATGTCTTAGGTAAATAATTATTCTTATATTAATACTAAGAACTTATAGTTTATCATATTTGTATTATTATGTATTTTTTTTTCTTTATCAATAATCTATTATTATTATTTTTAATATGTTTAACTTTAGTACGTTTATAAATTTCTTTTATTTAAATGACTTATAATATACCTAGTAATATAAACAATGAATAATTATTAAAAACTTCATATGATTTTGAAATTATTAAATAATTAATATTCTTTTTTATTTCTACAATAAAAATTGAAAATTTACCACGGTAAAATATAGATTCTGCATTTACCCTAATCTTGTTATCCTTGCATCTTTAGCTACTTGTTGCACTTGATGCTTATTGCCTTAAAATGCCCTTTGTTAAATAAATTATTCTATTGCTATTAAACATAAATTTATAAATGTTATTGAAATTTAGTATTTAATATAAAATTAATTGAATATTCTATATTAGTTTTGTTCTAAAAACATGACTTAATATCAATAAAATTTATTGATTATGGATGGAATATATTATTATTTATAATATTTAGCTTTAAATTCGACTTTAAATAGATTAGGTTAGGTTAGGTATAGGTACTCTATTTAAGTCATTTTTCGATTTATCAAAATTGACTCTATGTGATAGAAAAAGTGACGAAAAACGGCATTTTTTACGTTAACTGAAGTTTTTTTTATAGATGTTTAAAGTTGATATTTTTAGTTTAAACGAAAATATTGTGAAAAAAATGACTAAAAAACAGCATTCACAAAAACTATGGGGACGTGTGTTGTAGTCAGCGTAACATTCCCGTAAGCTACCTAAGGCATCGACAGCAGATCAGTGACCTCCGTTTTTATTTTTTTTTTATTTTTTTTTTTTATGTCTGAAGTTATCATATCAAAATATTAGTAATCCATAGTCTCAATTTTTTATAGCTGTTTACAGTTAATATTTTTAGTTTTTTGTTTTTATGTCTGAAGACACTTTTACTACCCGAAATAATACTGCGATTTTCACGAATAGCATATTTTTCCGGTTGATAAATAATAAGTGGATGTTCTTGATACTTAATTTAGGTCATTTTTCGAATTTCCCAAAATTGAATGGGTTATCATTGCATTCAAATTCTTATTATAATTAAATACTATGATATGCAGTTTGCGCGCCTATATCCCTGCAGCAGGAGTATGGGCTCGTCTTTTTTTTTATATTTAATTTATAATAAAAAATAACCTGTGCGATCGAAATTGAAAACGCAGACCGCGATTAGTTTGGGCTACAACTCTTACAATCACCGTCGCCGCCTACGTGCTCATCTGACGCCAATTGTAATATTAGCAAATAGGTAGCTGTATATTACGTATTATTGTTGTGTTTACCGAGTTTAAATAATAAAATGCCAAAATATTCGTTCACTTTTAATAATTATATAAATACCTACTAACCTGTTATTTTAGGCATCTATAAATGTCATTGTAATATTTAATATTATATATTTAATTTAATGTTTTAATTTTATTACCTTTGTCTACATTTTTAGCACCGCAAATATTAAATGAATATGAGTTCCGTACTTTTAAAGAAAGTAAGTTTATTTCAAAATTTCTGTAAACCCACACAATGATAATTATTATTATAGAAATAATTATAATTATAGAAATTCAATTATATTGAACAAGTTACCATATGTGCAATATGTTATATGTACCGAATATTCATATAAACATTATAGACAATATTATAGGAGTAAATACACTTATATACGCGTATATCATTGTAATATGCGCGTATATTGTATATGAGAGAATAAAGTAAGAAATAATATAATTAATAATTAATTAATTAATTACGGTTAGTTAAAACATATAATTCCATATAACATTACATTTAGGTACCTATATAATTATTAAGAATTGTTTCCTAATTTACTGGGTAATGGCCAATGGGTAAATTATGTTATTTTTTTTATATATATAAACGATTTTTTGACAGTAATGACTTAATACAATATAACGATAAACAAATCATGAGAAGGGACACAGGTGTGGAAGGGATACAGGTGTAAAGAGGATAGTGTTGACTTTTGATTAAAATTTGAATGCAATGATAAATCATTACATTCGTGAAAACGATTTTGAGCGAAGTTCATCAGATAATAATATACGTACCGATTAAAATGTTTACATTATGTCAGTTTCCACGTTCAAAATAAATAATTTATCATAAAACCCATAAATGATAAATGAGTCACCTAAATACAGGAATGTACTCGTATTCTCAGATTTTCATTTAAACTAAAAATATTAACTTTAAACAGTTAGAAAAAAAATAATTAAGATTTGGGATTTTCCTAATATTTTGATATAATATTATGTACCTAATATGCGAGTATACTTCTATACAATTACTAAGATTACTTGGTAAATATTAAAAAATAAGAAAAATAAAATAAATGTTTAATTAAAAGTAATTATATCACAACCGATAACTGCTTATAGGATTGCCATTACCAAATGAAGATTACACAGTTTATACAAATAGGATGATAAATAAAAGTATGTAATCATAATTAAATTATTTCATTATTTAAACTCCCTTAAATTAAAAAAAAAAATGTTTTATTTAAAATGTCATAAGATTTGAAGACTGAAAATTATTCATAAATTAGAAAAAATTTAAACTTACCAAAACAGTATCATATATTATATATAATAAACATTAGAATATATAAACAGTAATTATACCTCTCCCATTAAATTTGTTATTGAATAACTTTTAATATAGATAGTAGGTACCGACTATTAAACTTTGATTTATTTATGTATAAACAAGTTACATTTCAAAAAAATTAAAATGTGTCTGATTAATTATTATTTTGACATAGGAAATTTATTGGTATTATTTTTCTTAAACTTTAAATTGGTACCTACTTGAATTATTAATTTTTATAAATTACTTATTATGTATTTAGTTATAATTTTTAAAATTGTAATAAACTAAATATTTTATTATGGATTTATATTCTTTTTATATCTATGTTGTTTCATTTTAATTATAATAAAATAATTAGTATTATATCAAAAGTTATTAACAAGAACAAACATAAAAATGTATAAACAATTAAAATTCTTCCAATTAACTCCTTTATACTTCAGAACATTGTTTCCAACATTTCTACCAATCACCATACCTACGTTTCTTAGAGCACTTCTACTAGAATAAACATACGCTGTCTTCATTGGGCTTTTTTGAAAGCTTCTAAAGTCCCAAAATGCTGGCCCATTAATCTCATTTTTATTATTGAAAACAAAACAAAGTCCAGTGTTGCCAACTGCTAGGTAAGAACAGTATGATGGCTAGAAGCAAAGTGTTATCAATCAACCACACCGTAATTGACTAAGAACTCATTCACTATGAAATCGGTATGAAACGACGCGGGGTGTTGTCATGGTGCAAACACCAATTACCCAACCACTTCCGGAAGCGTAGCATAATATTTTGGAGCATTTCAGTGACTTCCACAGTTCCACATAAAACTTACTGTTCTGAAATGTTTACTGTTTGTTTCTGTAGAACACACTCCGAGTAGACAGTGCCTTACAAGTCTAAAAACACGATGAGGATCATTATCACTATTAATTTATTCATCATCGACATTTTTGCCCTAGGGGAAAATTTTTTATGCCACTGTTCAATTTGTCTATTGGATTTAACCACAAACAACTCACGTTTCTTTCCCCGTAATTATATTTACCCAAGAAATTATATTGACTCTCACAATGCTTTAAACACACTTTTATTATATTATTTCTGACATTTATTCATCAAACGGAGTTTAATATGACCTTCAAGTTTTGCAAATTTTTATTGACATTTTAACGTTATTGGATACAACGATTTCGTCGTTAGCATCTTCTCTGTCTTCTCAGAACATTATAACAATTTAACACATTCTTGCGAAATTTTAACATGCTTCACTGGTCCATTAAGTTTGACATCTTGAAGTTGTGACATGACACTCAAACAGAGGTTAACACAAACAATAAGCCATTGTGACAACACTGTGTATAACAAACCACAAGTAACGATAAAAATACAATGACTACCTAACAATTATTAACGTGTCGTTTTCCCAAGAACCCTCGCAATCATTTCCATCATTGATCGTGTCAATCCAACTAGACGGATCAACAGGAAAAACCCATACAACTAATTTTTGGAAATAGATCCTATAAAATAACGAAATATAAATTTGTTAATTTAAATTAAATATAACCCTTATTGAATTTATTGTACAGGGTGATTTTTTTATCTTACTACACTCATTTTCTCGGTCAATTTTAATGTTTTTCAATTTTTTTTTTTTTACAAAATATATAGAACTTATAACACTACATTTTTATATAAAAATACAATTTTTTACATTTCTTTTTCTTGCTGATTTTTGAATTTTTATACTTTTTTTAAATGGCATGCTATATATTTATTGACACCAAAAAATAGGTAATAAAATTATAAGAATTATATTCCTTTGTCATTTTTAATTTTGTTAACTTTTCAATGAACTACAGTGATTTTCATTAAACTCTTAAATGGATATTTATTAAATAGTGAAAGTACTTTTTCGGAGACGCTAATTTTAGTGTTTACAAACACTGTTTCATTAATAAATATTTTATTATCAAATCCTATACCAACAAAATATTACAAGTGTGTATTTCCAATTTAATATCCAATTATAATAATAAACACAATTAATTAAATACCTACATAACCATCTTATGGAATATTGTCGAAATGTCTATATATCGCCTTAAAATTAATAATCATTCATATCATAATTTAAAATAATATTATTGGTATTTTGGTAATAGTGTTTGGCTTTGGATTTGTACTATGGTATAACCTCAATCGTCTTGACGGGAATTTACGTTTTTACTTTAATGTATCAAACAATATAATAATTATTGCAAGCTGAGTTAAAAGTTAAAACCACATGGTACTCGTACGTTATAATCATTGTATATTCCTCAGTTTTTTTTTATTATTTTAATATTATATATTCTAAGTTGTGTTATGTTATAAAAAAATATTTTATTATAATGGATTGACTTTTTAAATTTTAAGTTAATATTACCTATAATAATAATTATATTATACTTGTTTTACAATTTATATGAAATTGAAAATGAAAATTACATAAATACAAATACTTACCTAGTTTACCAATATCTGTATTATAATAGATGTTACTTTAATTAAATAAAATAATATTCAATATATTAAATAAAGCCGTGGAAATGTGGAATAAACCTACAAATCCACGATCAATTAAATTGCGGTAAGTTATATAATATAAATATATTATAATGGGTTACCTAATGTGCATTTCATTATCATTTGTACTTAAATACTACATATTTATAAATTATATTTTTTATTACACACACAATTAATTTAAATTTGTTTTTATTTTATACTAGTTGGTGGAACGATAAAAACTAATAAAAATTATTTTCAAGACGATAAGAAATATAATATTATTACTTCGTCAACTATTATTCATACTTATTTGTTATTTATATGTATAAAAACTGGATTCAATGGTCAAGTTAAATATTTTGGTAAGTACCTACATAATTTAAATTAAAAGATTAATAAATAATCAGAACAATTTTTTAATTTAATTTATATTAGAATATAATATGAAGATTATAATCATCTGTGCATAGAACATTCAAATCACTGTTTCTTATATTGTCAAAAATGTATACATCTTTCATCGACTACTGAACTAATGAAGACATCTTGAAGTAACCAATAAGCCAAAAATAAATAAAATACCTATAACTCTTGTTCATTTTTTATTTATTAGTATTCTGTGATAATTAAAAAATATACTGCATATTTACTATTAAGGGTAACAACATTAGTGGTTAATCCAGTAGGTAAGGCTAAAACTGAAAGTATATTATAATAAAAAATAGTTATAAATTATAATATAAAATTCAATTTAACAATTGTTTTATTTTTTATTTTATAAAAAAAAGTCTAAGAGTAGATACTATGAAAAAATAAATGTGCCATAATTTAAATTAGTTAACCACAGTATAAAAAAAATTATTAATAAATATGAAAAAAATATTTTCCAATTTCAATTATTACCTACTGAAATAGTGTTTTTTTAAAACTGATGTTTTTACCCTTTATCATTTTAAATATATTATTATCATCGCCATTTTTATATTTAAATTTAATTTATTATGTCTAGGATTATTGAAAAGATTATTCTCATTTTATAACATATATTTTAATCTAAACTCATATTTTGCACATGTGTAAAACGAATATTTGGATGAAAATATGTTTTTAAAATGGGAAAAGCTTTTCGTTATCCTAGGCTATTAAATTATTATAAAACATTTAAATGGTAGTTTGATTATGTATAATATATATAAAATGAAATTTTAAATTAATTTATCAGATTTATTTATTTATTTTTGTTAAAAACGATTTTAAAAAAATCATATTTTCAAATAGTTTTTAATAAATAGGTAATTTGAAAACATTAAAAAATTGCTTTAAAATTGCTTTAATTTTGTAATATTATAAATTATGTATATAATTATTTAATTAACCTACTGATAATGGAAGAAAAATGTTATATATATAAGTATAAATTAAAATAAACATGTATTTATTTATGATAAATTGATGGTCAATGTTTTTTATTATATTTTGTGTTGATTGTTGTATGTAAAAATTATAAATTGCGCATCAATTATATAAAATATATAATGTTAAACTATAATATTTTAATTGTTTGTATATTCATAAATGAGTACTATGATAATGTAATGTTTAATATATTTTATATTAATTTGTAATTATTTACATTTACATAATTTATAATTATTTATTATAAATCATAAAATGTGTTTTTTCATAGCATTAACCAAATATATTTTTATATAGTTGTAACAGTGAAGTGAATTCTTAGTTAAAAAAAAAAAAAAAAAATTACTAATTAGATGTTTGTAATCCTTGTAATTCTTTATTTCATAGTTTTATACCTATTAACATAATTATGTAATTATCCATGTCTGGATGCAATTCTGGTCTTAGAAAACAAGTTAAAATATATAAAGAAGGAAAAAAATCTCCTTCAATATTTCATCCTAAGAGGTAGTGTCATATTTAGTTTTATACATTTGTTTCTTATTTAAATTTATATTTCATTAAGATTTTAATAAAAATTTAATGAATATAAAAATACTTGTGTTAATTGACTTTTGATATTAGAAATAATACTTAAAAGGTAAAAATGTACTTTTTTGTATAATATCTGGTCACCCTACATATTGTACAAAAACAACAAATAAATGAAATTCATTAAACAATATTTATTTAAAATTTAGAATATGATTGTTATTTGGAATACAAAAATTCCAAGAGCTGATGAAGTATTAACAAAAAATGATGGAGTGTGTGAATTACATTTTAATTCTGAGGATGTAATAAAAAATAAAACGTTTGAAGATAAAGAAGGCAATAAAATACATTACTATCTAATGAACCCTTATTTATAGGACAATTAAAAATAAAAATATTAAAAAAGAAAATCTCCAACAAATAGAACAATACAGGAAAATTATATATAAAAAAAAGTCATGTACCATTAATGTAAGATCATTCTAAATAATTTTAAGATAAGCTATTAATATATAATAAAATATTTAATTGCTGTTAAATATGAATTTATTATATTAATATAAAAGAGTTTATACTCCTGTCACATGGGTGTGCGAATCATAGCCTTTAATTTTAATTAGAATTTGAATACAATGATAAACTATTGCATTCGAAAAAAACGATTCTGAGCGAAGTTCAGTCAGATTATAATTTTCGTTTGAACTAAAAATATCAATTTAAAACAGTTATAAAAAAAATTTAGACTAGGGATTTTTATAATATTTTAGTTTTTAGTATAATGTTAAGTAATATGTAAGTATACTTCAGTAAAATTTTCAGACCTTAATACCAAAAATTGCCAATTTTATCAAACATTATATAGGTAAAAACGAGAATTTTACGAAATATTCAATGTCCAATATTTTGTAGAAAAATGAACGTAACTGTTCCAAAATTTTACCACATATATATAATACTTATGTGAACACCCGAAACAATTTTCAAGTCTCTATCTTAAAAATTGCCCGAGTTATCGAGAAATATAGAAATCGAATTCGTCAAAATTTCATTTTTCGCGAAAAATGCTGTTTTTTCGTCATTTTTTCGCCGTTTTTTCTACCGCATAGGGTCAATTTTGAGAAATTCGAAAAATGACCTAAATAAAGTACCAACTAGATCCACTTTGCTACCGGAAACATACCCTATTCGTGATAATCGGAGCATTATTTCGGGTAGTAAAAGTGTTTACAGAATAAAAAAAAAAAAAAAACAAAAAAAAATCACACATCATTGTAAAGCCAATACATTCTTCGCTTCGCTCAGAATCTAAAATAAATGTACATGTCACTGTCACATGATAATTGATTTTGGTGGCCAGCATAGACTTATAATATATTATAAGTCTATGGATTATACTATGACTGATTACATTAGTAAAAAATGATAAGATATTTTACGTAAACATTGATAATGTTTAAATCATATACCAACATAATATTACAAGTGTGTATTTCCAATTTAGTATCCTACTATGATGATAAACAAAATCAATTAAATACCCCTTCCTACATCTTTCCTCACAATCAGACGTAATCGTGGATTCATTAACGTTTAACGACAACCACTATAATAATATAATATGAATACAGATTAGGTGTATATTTATAAATAAACCATGCACAATAATTATACGTATTTAATTTTATAAAAATACAATCGTATGGAAAATTGAAAGTGAACCGTAGTAACAGTGACGTAAAAACTGACAAAAGCTCCTCCTACATATGAAAAATAAATGAATTTCAAAGACGTATATTATCAAAACAAATTGAAAAAAATGAAAAATTTCTTCACGAAAATTATTTTTAAATTATTGCCCATGTCATAGAATAAAAACATATATAGCATGCCATTTAAAAAAAGTATAAAACCTAAAAATTTAATAGGAAAAAAAATTATAAAAAATTATATGTTTATGTCAAAATATAGTGTAATGTACACCAAATATTTTGTAAAAAAAAAAAATTGAAAAACTTCAAAATTGACTGAGAAAATGAGTGTAGTAAGATAAAAAAATCACCCTGTATAACCGATTTAATTTCGAAATATATTTATGTTGCTATAATTTATCAGAGTATATAAATTAATAATTTTTAGGTATCTACTTTAAAATGTATACTTCTATACTTCTACATTGTATTTATGTTTGTTATAATATTATATGATATATAAATTTTATTAGATAAAGGGAAATTATCATTCAAAATGATAAATGAAATAAACGGCAGTATGTACACTAATCTAATATAAATAATTTGTTAAAATCTATTAAAAATTTATTCAATAATAAAATTATTTAGCATAGGTATTAATACAAATAGTTAGATTCATGATTTCTAAAAACCACTTTTTTACATAACTTTATTAACATTAAGTAATTTTGTTTTATTTATTTTTAAAATAAATACTGTTCACTATATTAATTTTATTTATGAGTTATGTCAATTATTAAACAATTATGTCATTTATATATATATAAAAAAAAAAAGTATTAAAATAATTATCTATATTTAAAATTTGAAGTCATGAAAAAACGAAAAAAAAAACATATATTTATATTGATTTAATTTTATAAATGGATTTTGAACAATTTTTGAAAAATTTTTATATATAGGTACATATTTTTTAAAACAAATTGTATATATATATTTACCTACATATAAATAGTTCAAATTATTCATTATTTTATATTATATTCATATACGAGTATGTACGAATATATACGAGTATAATATAATACTTATCAATTAAAAATTTTAAATGAAAATTATTTATTTTATTAATTTAAATATTTTTTTTATTAAATGTTATATGTTATATTTATCAAAATTCTGTGATACCTATCCTATATCTATACCTATAGCAATATGTTTTATTATTTGAAAATTTAAATAGTTAAATAATTAGTTTCAATAAATAATTATATCTTAATTATGAATTTTTTAAATATCAAATTATCAATAGGAAGTTAATGACATGTTGAAGCAGGCGGAAATAATTAGTATAGCGCTGATGAAGAGTAGTAGAAGTGATTTATATACCCGACTCTTAGCGTTTACAATATATTATATTTAGGTATAGCATTAATTAAAAATGTATGTGTTTGCAGTTTATCCAACAAAAGGAATGTCAGAAGGAAGTTATAAAAAAGCTATGAATAAATTAGGTATGCTTATCATCATATGAAATAGGCATAGTAAATAATAAATACAATTTGTATTCTAGGTCTTCCACCAATTAAAAAATACAAAGAATTTCAAAAATGTAAGTAAATTAAAATATTTATTATACAATTTACATTATTAATTGTAATTATACATTTTGTAATATAATTTTATTATTATTGACATTGCTTGTCCATTCTACTAAAAAATTTTATATTCGGTATAAAAAAAATAACTTTAAAAAATAATAATGCGTGTTTAATCAATAATAATAATAATAAAACGAAAAACGAAAAATGTACGATATCATTAAATAAAACAAAACATTAAACGAAATAAAATTATAACAGTATATAACTAAACGTAATATAACGAAAAAATATTAATACGTTATTAGTTTATTACAAAAAAGTATAATACAATGTAAATAATTATTTTAAAATATTATCATTGAAATAACATGAATAAATTTAAAAATTAATAAATGGTTTTTATATATTTTTTATGTAATTTTATTGCTATAAAATATTTATCTATTTTGTTATATTATATATATAATACCAATACGAGTATAAATTTATATTATTTATAGGTATTAAATATTGAACATTTTTTTATAAAACAATTAAATTATTTAAATATTTAATAAAATTATCTAATTATATTATGGGATATAAATTGTATTATAATTTAATTAATTTAATTTAGTTTTAATGTCACAAAGTATTGGATCTTACGATTGTAAGTACATTTCATAATAATAATATTATAATTTACATTCTGATCATGGTTGGAATGGGCCGGCGAGTTACCGCCGAAGTGTTGATTCTATGGCCGATTGGTATTAATGTGTAAAATAATAACTTATATCAAACGTATTGTTAAATAGTAAATACACTCATTTTATATTCTGAGCGAAGCGAAAAATGTATTGGTTTTACAATGATGAGTGATTATTTCTTTTTTTTTTTTTTTTTTTTTATTCTGAAGACACTGTTATTACTCGAAATAATGCTCAGATTATCACGAATAGCTTATGTTTCCGGTAGGAAAGTGAAATGAAAAAAAAAAGTGAAAGGAATCGTTTTTCGAATGCAATGGTTTATCATTGCATTCAAATTCTAATTAAAATTAAACGCTATGATTTTCAGACCTGTATCCTATGCGGCACGAGGACTGCCCTCCTAACCCCGAAGGCAGTAAGCGACAAAATTTGAAAAATAAGTTTATTATATCAAATTAATCGTTATTTTAAGGCGCATTTTTTGATTCTTTAGTAAAAATACCGTAAATGCAATAGTTTTTGTAATAAAGGTGGTTAAACATATACGTATTTACAAATATATGAATGATACTAAGCAAGAAAGCAGAATCACACATACTCGTATGCTAAGCAAAAAGGCAGTAACTGACCACGGTATACGGTAATTTTGCTTAGTATTGCCCAAACACGGTATTTTTGTTTAGTATTGAACTATTGACATAGCATCGATGATAATTTTCTAGCCGTATCACACAATACAATCATACATTATAATAATTTATTAACATACTGTTAACTATGATCTTAAAAGACCGTGATGTTAACATTCTAGTTGTTATTAATTCTGTGCTTGTGGTTTGGTACGGTAAACGTTTCCATGTTTTTCGTAGGTTCGGACTTCAGATCATATAGGTAAACAAGACCACAATCAGCTGATCGAGTGTCACTTCTATATAGGCCCATCGACCGTTATATATTATTATCATAGTTGTGCTATAAATAAATGTTGTTTATTTTAATATTATATTATTTTCATGTTTCAATATTTGCAGTAGGTACTTTAGGTACGTTATTACTTATTAATTATCAATATGCTGATAGTTTTCATCATCAGGTAGAATTGGCTTTAAAAAAACAAAAAAAGACATATGACGTTAATGATTTTGAACATGCTGTTAAAAGTTCAAACAGTGGAAAAGTTGATGTGAACGTAATGGATCATACATCATTTTACAATTGGAAATGTTTTACGTCAGTTCAAAAGTTACAAAAAAAAAAATCGTATTTTATTGAAGGATATCGTATGCATTAAAGCTGAAAGAGGAAAATTTATTTTGAATTTAATAACTAAATTAACTGATACAAAATATCAGGAATTTGATTTTCTGTGCAAGTAAAATATGAAAAAAGATGGAATTCTAATTGCTTTACCAAAAATAAAACCATGTGGTTTAGCCAAAGAAAAGGTTGAGAGTATCCTTTAAAATTTAGATCAGATTCTTCCAAAAAACCGTAAACTCTTTTGGAAAAATCTTGAATATTTGTAAAATTTTATATACAATTAATATACCTAACAAGTTTGTTTGATTATTTTTAAAATGTTCATTAATTTTTATATTATTTTCCTAAAAGTTCATATTTTTATTTCTTTATTATTATTTTTTTTAAACATGAGTATTTCTTTTATTTTATTTTAAATAAAGGCTTGTTATTTACATAAATTTGGTCTAGTAAAAAAACAAAAAATAAATATGTATTCTTAAGCATAAAGTTCTTATGTGCTCATACTGCATTTTCCCTCTGTAAATAATAATATAAATGTCTGACAACACTAAGCAAAATGTACGTATATGCGTTTTAAGGTGTTATGAGGTATCTTAGAGTTTATCCATGTATATTATTGGATTCTACAAGAAAAGTTATTTAAGAATCATTAATTTATTATTTAATTTTTATAATATCATAAAAATAACAAGATGATTCAGAAAAAGTTATTTTTCTCAAAACTACTACATTGTTGCTTACTGCCTTTTGGCTTAGGATGGCAGAGACGCAGAGTATCAGCTCATCTTTTTTTAAATTAAAGTAGGACCAGATGGTATTCATGGTATTATCATAATTTTATATTTTATATTTAATCATCTACTAGAGAGCTTCACGATCACATGGTTGTATAATGTATTATTGTTATACCTATAATTGTTGTATGCGCTTATCCACCTTTGCGGTTTTCACTCAACGGCAATCAAAAATTAAGAGAAAGCGATTATTTGACGAATTGACTGATGCTGAAGATGAAACAGTATGTGATCCATAAGAAAAATTCAAGATTGAAGTATTTAATGTCATTTATGATCAAATTTTAATTAGTCTTAAAGAACGATTTGAAAACATGAATTTATATAGAAAAATATCTTACTTTGATGTTTGATACAAATGGTTTTCAATATATAAAAATTTAAAATGTAATGATTTGGAATTTCTTGTAAACAAATGGAACTCTATCAAAAGATTAGCTGAAAATATACACACCCCATCATATAATGAATTTTTGGACATTGACCCTAATCAAATATCGAATGACCACGATTCTTTAACTCCGCTTGTGAAAATTGTATAATTTGTTGCTTCAAAGTACTGCATCACTATCAATTATACATAAGTGCAAACAAAAATTTATATTTAGCATACAAATATATTTTAATACTATCGTATACTCAAGTAAGTTGTGAACGAACATTTTCTAAGCTCAAATATCTTTTAAATAGGCTACGAAATATGATATGACTCAAGAAAAATTGGAAAAAATTGTATTCATGTCTGTAGAAAAAGTATATTGATAAGTATTAAGAATGACGATGTTATTGATTTAATTGCACAAAAGAGTAATTTATTGAAACAGATGTTAACGATTTAATTAAATAATATAAAAAACAGTTAATAAGTACTATTGTTATTACGAATATTTTCGAATGTCACTTTTGTAATTATTATCTACGTACCTACGTTTTATTTATAATACTAAAAAAATACGATCTGATACTACTGCCGCAGGGATATAGGTGTGCATATCATAGTATTTTATTATAATTATAATTTAAATGCAATGTTAAACCATTGCATTCGAAAAAACGATTCAGAGCGAAGTTCAGTCAGATAATGTAGGTACTGATAATATATTACCGTTTTTTCGTCATTTTTTCATCGTTTTTTCTAGCGCATAGGATAAATTTTGAGAAATTCGAAAAATGACCTAAATAAAGTATCAAGATAATCAACTTTCCTACCGGAAACATATGCTATTCGTGAAAATCAGATCATTATTTCGGGTAGTACAAGTGTCTTCAGACATAAAAACAAAAAAATAAAAATATCAATTTTAAACAGCTATAGAAAAAATTGAGACCATGGATTTTTCTAATATTTTGATATGATGATTCAGACATAAAAAGAAAAATCGAGAAGGAAAAAACGCAAAAAAAAAACCAAAGGGAGGTCACCCATCCGCTGTCGAGGCATGGCTACGGTGATCAACACCGAGATGCGTCCGGGAATGTTTCGCCGACTAGACCACATGCGTCTCCCATAGAGCCATGTTTTTGTGAATGCCGTTTTTTCGTCATTTTTTTCATAATCTTTTCGTTTGAACTAAAAATATCAACTTTAAACGGCTAAAAAAAAAAATTGAGACTAGGGATTTTTCTAATATTTTGAATTAATGTTAAGCAGGGCCGGCAATAGGGGGGCGCATAGGAGGTGTCACACCCCTCCATGAACTGAATTTGGGTATTAGAGTCGGCAATAATTTAGTTGGGACCGAAGTCGGCAATTTAGTCAATTTAGTCAGAAAGCATAGATAATATATTTATTTTATTATCTATGCGAGAAATTCAAATTTTATTTAAATTGTACTTTAGATTCTGACTCTGAGCGAAGCGTGAATGAATTGGTTTTACAATGATGTGTGTCCTTTTTTTTTATGTCTGAAAACACTTTTACGACCCGAAATAATGCTCCGATTATCACGAATAGCATATGTTTCCGTAGGAAAGTGGATGTAGTTGGTACTTTAGGTCATTTTTCTAATTTCTCAAAATTGACCCTAAGCGGTAGAAAAAACGACGAAAAAACGGCATTTTTCACGAAAACTGAAATTTTGACGAATTCAATTTCAATATTTCACGATAACTCAGGCAATTTTGAAGATATAGACCCGAAATTGTGGATGTTAACATAGCTACTATATATATGTTGTAAAATTTTGGAACCGTTTGGTTAATTTTTCTACAAAATATAGGACATTGAATATTTCGTAAAAATCTCCATTTTACGTATATAATGTTTGATAAAATTTGCAATTTTTGGTATTAAAGTCTGAAAATATTACTGAAGTATATATACATATTATTTAACATCATATCAAAATATTAGAAAAATATCCATTCTCAATTTTTTTTTTTTATAGCTGTTTTAAATTGATATTTTTAGTAAAACAAAAATCTTAGAACCCATATGTATAAAGAAATATTCTGAAAACTCTTTTACTACCCGAAATAATGCTTCGATTTACACGAATAGCGACTTTCAGTTGTAAAAGTGGATGTAGTTACTAGTTGGTACTTTATTTGTGTCATTTTTCGAATTTCTCAAAATTGACCCTAAGGGGTAGAAAAAATGACAATAAAACGGCATTATCTGACTGTACTTCACTCAGAATCGTTTTTAATCTAATTAAAATTAAACACTATGATTTGCACACCTTGAGTATCAGCCCGTCTTTTGTTTTTTTTTTAATGGGCTATAAAAAAAATATTTGTCTAGGGCTATGATCGGTCTTAATCCGGCACTGTAAATATTGGATACACTTAGTGCCACAAAACTAAAAACTACATAATATAACTATAAAAGCGGTTATAATTACTCGGCAAAATTGGAAAAAATACATTTATTTTTTTGCTTTTTTACACGTTTTTAAACAGTATTAAAAGTATTTTCACACATTTCTACAATTACACCCCCCCCCCCCCCACTTATATTTCTTAGCGCCGGCCCTGATGTTAAGTAATATATAAGTATATTTCAGTAAAATTTCCAGACCTTAATACTAAATATTGCTAATTTTATCAAACATTATATACAAAAAAACGAGAATTTTACGAAATATTCAAAGTCCTATATTTTGTAGAAAAATGAACGTAACGGTTCCAAAATTTTACCATATATATATATATATATATATATATATAATAGCTATGTGAACCCCCAAAAAAATTTTCAAGTCTCTATCTTAAAAATTGCCCGAGTTATCGTGAAATATTGAAATCGAATTCGTCGAAATTTGAAAAATGCCGTTTTTCCTCATGTTTTGGTCGTTTTTTCTACCGCTGAGGGTCAATTTTGAGAAAATCGAAAAATGCCTAAATAAAGTACTAACTACATCCACTTTTCTACCGGAAACATATGCTATTCGTGATAATCGGAGCATTATTTCGGGTAGTAAAAGTGACTTCATACTTAAAAAAAAAAAAAGACACACATCATTGTAAAACCAATACATTCTTCGCTACGTTCAGAATCTAATATACAATAAACTTAATTTTTTAATGTAAAATGTTATCGTTTTTTAAGTTTTCTCCATAATGTATATAAATTTGGACAAAGGGCCGTTTAATTGTATAATCTCGGGCCGAATTCAATTCCCAGTCCGACCCTGATTCTGATATTGAAATTAATATTTCATAAAAATAAATCAATCATTATTATAATACTAAAATTGAATTAAATACGAATTCCGAAAAACATTTAGGTATGTCATAAATCATAATAACTTTTAATCGTAAACTTGTAATCGTACCTAAGTATTATAGATTAAAATAATATTTATAATGATAAAATTTAATTCAAAATAATTCGGTTGACTTTGAATATTTCAATATTTTGCAGTAAAATATTACTGTCTTTTTATTTAGTAAATAAATGTAAATGGTTCCCCACATATGTTTAAGTTTTTCTTATATGAAACAAAACTTTACAAAACAATATTCAAATTGAAATAAAAGTAAGTTAGTTATATAGATAACTGCACATTAGGTCTTAATCCTAGTTGACACGGTGACACTAAACCGCGACACTTAGTGCCATGACATTTAATGTCACATCAGTGTCGCCGTGTGAACAACGTAGTCAGAGGCGTTCCGAAGCTTCTCTGTTTGGGGGGGAGGGGGTATCAGTTTGAAAAATTGCCGACTATGAGAAATCTGATTCCGAATTTATTAAATTACTAAATAACTAACGCTATCTTCTAGGAGTAGGATTGTCAATTATTAATAAATAAAATCAATAGTATTCAAAAATTGATTATACCATAAATTAATTATTATATCATTTTTTCAATACTAATGAACGTATTATCCAACTTGAAAAATTGTATCATACACATATATGGTGACACCATGCAGTGTAGGGTTAATAAGTATTAAGTTTTATACATAATCCAGAAAATAAATAAAATATTAAAAAATATTATTAAAGTTAGTATTGGATAAAATTAATTACATTCCTCTTAAACAAAATACAAAAACTGCAAACCAAATTATCGCCAATCACTAACGTAAAAGGCAAAATAATACATACACACAATAACGTTACAATAAGATTACAATAAATACAAAATTTCACATTGTACGGTACACCACATACTCGTATTATAAATTTATAACACAAATCTAACAACTAACGCACATAGTACACACCCGGTCGTATAAGTATATAAACTTGATTGGGCGGTTAAGAGGGGAATATTGGATCGTTGATGCATAATGCGGATATTTTTAGAATATTCACGATTATTTTAAACCATACCTAACAGCGGTATTACCATAATAAAGTAAAGACTAAAGAGGTATATCAGCAACACAGTGATACGCATATTTGCCATTTATAGTCTTTGCTATTCTCTATGTCTACATAAATAGATTATAGTAATAACGCTATAAATAATACCTATAATTGCTAAAAGCGACGATGATTTTATAATTGAAATAAAAGTGACATTTTGCCGACTATGTCAAATTTTTTGCCAAATTTGCGTTTTGCTGACTGAGATAAACTACTTGGGGGGTAGACACCCCACCCCCTACCCCCCCCGTTCGGAACGTAGTGTCACACTGCCACGATATCTCGACACTAGTGTCGTGTATCAAAAATGTTTGATATTTGACACCGTGACACTGGCGGTGTCACGCCATCATTATCAATTTGTGTACATCTCAATAAATGATAAAGTTTGTTTTCTAATCGTATTTTGAAATTATTGTGCGTATTTACTATTTAGTATTTAATATATTGAATATTCTGTAAACCTTAAGTATTTCGTAATTATTATAATTCTCTTAATAATGTTTCAGATGCACCTAATTTATTTCTACGCATTATCCATCTTCTAACCCATTCACGTTTCTTTTCATACTTTCTTTTTAATTCTAAAACTATCATCTCTTCTAAGTTCTAACACATCAGCAGCTGCTCCTAAAACGCAATTATTGGCCATTTTAAGCGACTTAAGAAAATACTTTCTGGTTAAGTCTGGTTTTTAGGTAAAAAAAAGATGAAAAAGTAACAAAACCACCAAACACAAAAACGGAATACTGATAAAACTAATTTTATACTGATAAGAAAAATTATTACAACATTATGCTGTTTAGTGTCATGACACTCCTATATACGTGTGAACAGTATACGACATTTCACGCCATGACACTAAATTTCAAATAGTGTCATGCAATTTACTGCCGTGACACCAGTGTCATCGTGTGAACGAGGCTTTAATTAGTATCTATTAAACATAACTACATATTTTCTTCTCTTCATGAAAGAATTACAATTTATTAAAATTATGAAGTTTTCTAATTTAAATACCTGTGTATTTAGTTAAAAAAAAATAATAATAAAATTCTTAATTCATTATTATTTATTATTGTTTTTCTTCTATATAAGCATGTATTTTAAGAAATATATAATAATTTATTTATTTTATTTTTTACGTTATATATTTCAAATTATTTGCTTAAATAACAATATGAATAAAAATAATAATATTATAGCATTAAGTATTCTTTGTATAAACAAACCAGAATATGTGTTTAATTTCATCTTGTTAATTTCCCCTATTAATAACTATTAAATAACATATAGTTCACATCAAGCGCATCGTATATAAAGTTTTTATAATATATGATTTTTATATTATTTTATTTTATTTTATTTTCAGCATTTCCAAGTTATATAGTACCGATTGTTTAGAAAGTATACAAATTGCAATGAATTAAATTTTTATAACACAGATTTTAAATTATATTATTATTAAACTAAACAATAAATTAATATTGAGCAGGTTCATTATTTTAAATTTTTTGTACATTTTATCAGGTGATGAAAAAATCATTAAGTCTCTAACATTATCATTATTATTATTGATGAAAAATTGAGCCAAAACTACAGTCTCTTGAATTATCTCATATTTCAATATCAACAATTATACAGATTTGTAAAAGTTAGATGTACCTATTTGAATTATTTAAAAAGAATAGGCGATACTCCTGCCGCATGGGATACGGGTGTGCAAATCATAGAGTTTAATTTTAATTAGAATTTGAATACAATGGTAAACCATTGTATTCGAAAAAACAATTCTGATCGAAGTTCAGTCAGTAACGTAAGTATTTTTTTAAATGTTGACATTTTTTATTGCAAAATTTTATCACACATATAGTACATAAATGAAGACCCTATACAATTTCCAAGTCTTAAATGCTAATAAAATCCCTAGTCACCTAAATGATTATATCTGACAGAACTTCGCTCAAAATATTTTCTCCAAATGCAATGGTTTATCATTGCATTCAATTTCTAATTAAAAATAAACGCTATGATTTGCACACCTGCAGTGTGCCCATGCGGCAGGAGTATCAGCTCTTCTTTTTGATACTATAAACAGCTATAACAAATAATCGTAAATGTAATAAATCATAATTAATTGGAATTGAGTTAAGTAAAATGTATTTTAGCTTAAATTAAATTTTCAAAATTTTTAAAAAATATTTGACTATTTTATTTAAAAATTATTGTAAAATATTGTAATATACCTAATAAAAAATCCATTTAATAATTTAAATATTGATTTTACTGAAATTTCAACTTAAAAAAGCTTTAGAAAAAAAAATTGAGACTATAGATTTTTCTAATATTCTGATATGATGTTAAGTTATATGTATACATACTTCAGTAAAATTTTTAGACCTTAATCGCCAAAATTGCCAATTTTATGAAACATTATATACATAAAAACGAGAATTTTACGAAATATTCAAAGTCCTATATTTAGTAAAAAAATTAACGTAACGGTTCCAAAATTTCATCAAATATAATATAGTAGCTATGTGAACACGCAAACAATTTTTCATGTCTCTATCTTCAAAATTGCCTGAGTTATCGTGAAATATTGAAATTGAATTGGTCGAAATTTTAGTTTTCGTAAAAAATGCCGTTTTTTCTACTGCTTAAGATCAATTTTGAGAAATTCGAAAAATGACCTAAATAAAGTACCTACCACTTTCCAATAGGAAACATATGCTATTCGTGAAAATCGGAGTATTATTTCGGATCGTAAATGTGTTAAAAATGTAGTATAAAGTAAAGTAAAAGTACTATAATTACGATATTTAATTATACTCGTATAAGATATTGTAGAATAATTAATATTGAACTATAAAGAATAATATAATTTTTGAATAAATAATTATTTACGTAATTAAGTAATTTTATTTTACTTTCCTATTATTATTTTAATTAGTTATTTATTGTAATTTATTGATAATTACACGTTTGTTGTACAATGTATATAGGATAACATAATATATTTTATAAAGCATAATATTTTGAATGTATGAAATAACTTATGTAATATTAAAATTTTAAATTAAATTTATAACTATAATAAACTATTAATTTAATGTCCATTGAATTATTATAATAAGAAAAATAAATAAAAATATTTTGAAATCAGTGTTTCATTTAGTAAATATAAAAATATTTGCTGAATACATAGTAGGTAGGTACCTAAACAAAATCTTTTGATTTGATTTTATATAGGTACTTACGTAACATAATAATAACTATGTAACTATAGCTATAGGTATTTAAAATGTATATCAAATTCTAATTTATGCATTGTATTCAATTAATATGTTGTTGAATAGGTAAACGTTAAATATATCTACTTAAAATTTTTAATATTAAACAATTTACTGTGTTTTAATACAGGCATTAAAAGAATATCTACATTTCAAATGGAATAATGTTCATTTTCGTATTTGGAAATTAAATCATATAACCAATTACCTACAGATAATTATTAAAAACATATAACCTTTAGTTCTTTTTAGTAAAAAATATTTAGTTTGTATTCAATTCATTTATTCTTACATATTGATAAATTAAAAATTATGTTAGATAGGTAACTAATTAGTATTATGCATTAATTTATGTTAAATATATTATATTATTTGAATTATTATTTAAATTATAATATATTATTTAATAATTAAACAATTAGACGTATATATTAAGATAATAAGATGTAATTTTGAATAAATAAAAAAAATCAGTCTTGTAGTTTGCAAATTTGTATTATTTATATCCATAAATAATAATTTCTAACTTATGTCAGCCATTACGCAACGAAGTATTGTGGAAAAAAAGAAAGACTACAATTGTTTTATCATTTTTTTTTTTTTTTTTTTTTTTTATTTATAATAAAACATTGCCCAGACGTCCCGCAGATAATAAATTTTGTAGCCTGTGCATTTCACTATCTATTATCATGGGTTAAAAAAAAAAATACAATAAAATCGTAATGTTTAAAAGTATTTAGAGATTAAAGATTAATAATGGCATTATGAGTTATAACTGCCTATATTATGTTGAAAATATTTTTAGTTATTAAAACCTTATAAGAAATTAATTTTTCGTATATATAATATGTTTGAGATTCTTATGTTATATCTTATATTTGATATGACATAAAAATAGGTATTCTTCATCGTTAATGAGCTATTACGCCGTTATGTTGTTAATGGTGAAATTAATAATGTGAAATTGAGTTTTATATATATAATAATATAAATTTAAAAAAAAAAAATATAATTTTGTTTTCAAAACACGTAGGTAATGTCATATCCACACGGAAAATAAAACGTAAACTCCAACATTATATCGAAAATATTGAACAAAATATTTGTGTTTTAGAAAATAATTCATGTTCGGTCAGAAACTATTTCAGTCTAAACTAATATTATTTTTTAAAAACACCGATTTTATGTTTTATTTTTTGCGATATCACGATAAATTGTTTGATATAAAGAAGACAGATTTACTGAAATATTGTGTAAATTAGTTCCTATTTTAAGATTCTGAGTGAAGCGAAGAATGAATTGGTTTTACAATGATGTTTTTTTTTTATTATTATTCTGTAGACACTTTTACTACCCGAAATAATGCTCCGATTTTCACGGATAGCATATGTTTCCGATTGGAAAGTGAATATAGTTGGTACTTTATTTAGGTCATTTTTCGAATTTCTCAAAACTAACCATAAGCGGTAGAAAAAATGACGAAAAAACGGCAATGAATTTATGAGAAGATAGTGTTGAATTTTGATTAAAATTTGAATTATAGCCAATCTATTTGTATATTTAAATTAAAGTAATATTTTATAATATAATATATAAAAAAAGAGCTGATACTCCTGCCGCACAGGATACAGGTGTGCGAATCATAGCGTTTAATTTTACTTAGAATTTGAATGCAATGATAAAGCATTGCATTCGAAAAAACGATTCTGAGCGAAGTTCAGTCAGATTATAATTTTCGTTTGACCTAAAAATATCAAATTAAAACAGCTATAAAAAAAATTGAGATTAGGGATTTTTCTAATATTTTAGTATGATGTTAAGTAATATGTAAGTATACTTCAGACCAAAATACCCAAAATTGACAATTTTATCACACATTATATACGTAAAAACGTGAATTTTACGAAATATTCAAAGTCCTATATTTTGGAGAAAAATTAATTTAACGGTTCCAAAATTATACCACATATATATAGTAGCTATGTGAACATTCAAAAAAAATTTCAGGTCTCTATCTTAAAAATTTCCTGAATTATCGTGAAATATAGAAATCGAATTCGTCGAAATTTCATTTTTCGCGAAAAATACCGTCTTTCGTCATTTTTTCGCCGTTTTTTCTACCGCATAACGTCAATTTTGAGAAATTCAAAAAATGTCCTAAGTAAAGTACCAAGTACATCCACTTTGCGACCGGAAATATACCCTATTCGTGAAAATCGGAATTTTTTTTTGGTTATTTTTTTTTAAAAAAAAATTAAAAAAAAAAAAAACAAAAAAAAATCACACATCATTGTAAAACCAATACATTATTCGCTTCGCTCAGAATCTAAAATTGACGTCTTGGCCCTTATCATTTTGTCATATCATAATTACTTATAATTTTCTCTGATAAGTTTATTATTTATATTCATATTATGTATAACCATAATCCAGAACCAAATTTTTGACTTTTGTACATTTATATCAGGGGCAAATATGACTATTTCATGTTACCGGGAACGGTGAGAACCGAATTAAAGGGCCACCAAAAAAATTTCCCTCCCTACCGTTGCTTTGCCCATATTATATTTATATACGTTTCTACTAATATTTCATACTACAATTAAATACAATTTATTTTAGATCCTGAGCGTAAAATGTATTGGTTTTATTTTTATCATGGTGTGTCTTTTCTTTAGTTTGTATGAAACATATTTTCGACTAAAAATAATGACCTAATTATCACGAATAGCATATTATGATTTATGATTCCGGTAAAGAATATTATCTTGTATTCTAACTAGTACTTTACTTAGGTCATTTTACTAATTTCTCAAAATTAAAATCACTGGTAGGAGAAACTACCAAAAAATTCGTCAATAATCATGGAATTTGTAATTTTAACGAAATCTATTTTAAATGTTTTACATAACACCAAAAATATTGAATTTAGTGAGTTTTTATTTTACTAATATTTAAATATTGGGTCACTTGTAGAATTTTTTTTAAAAAAAAATTATTTTACTGTTTTTAATTAGATATTTTATACATAGATTAAATATATTTAATCTATGTTTAATATACGTAGTAAACTTTTGAAACTATGTAGTTACATCAATTTTTCATGACAATATTGAACTTCGTTAAATTTTTAGTATTTTCTTTATAATGTATATACAATTGGCCATTTTGGGTTTTAAGCTTTTAAAATTGTATTGATATTATATTTATAACTAAATATTACTTCAAGAATCATAACTTCATAAGTCTAAATTTATTTTTAAATCGATAATATATGCACCTACTTATATGTATAATCTATTATCTATATTACATTCGAAATTATATTGTAATTAATATTTCATGTAATTCAAACATAATATAAATAGTTCATCTATGGCTACCAGGGGGCCCCATACGACAAGGTCCAACGGGAAAATTCCGATTTACCGATAGGCCTATCCGCCCCTGATTTGTATAATTATTTATTATAGAAATTATTATATGATATTTGGTGTTTGCTGAAACTTGTTAAATTTATTTAGAAACTTATAATTTATCATAGTATCTAATTTAATTATATTGTATGATAATATATGTGAATTCAATGGCGTAATTAGATTTTTTATGAGGAGAGGATATAGATATTTCTTTAATATATATATACCAAAATGTTCATTATATTCTCATTTTAACACCCCCAAGATTTTGTCTCTAATTGCGCCTAGGTGTATATAACTAATATTTCAAAAAATTATTTCAGCATGACTTATAATAATTCTATACCTACATATCATTGCATTATTTATTTACTTAGATGACAAGAAATGAAAGAAATGAAAGATATGAAAGAAATGAACTAAAAGAAAAATAAAAAGTTTGGAGAAGCAGGTCCAATCGTTAAACAAAAGTAGGTTTAATTATATAAAAAAAAAATACATAATATAATAATACTTTATACATAAAAATACTAAAAGTTAATTTTTTTGTTTTTTTTCTGTTACAGAAAATACCGAACAAATGGAATGTGAACAAACTGAATAACTAAATAATAATAAATATAAAAAATATAAAAATAAATATAAAAAATTAGTTATTATTTAACACCTACTAATACTTCTAATAAACATTATAATAATACATTACACGTTCGATTAGTATAATATTATTGTTATAAAAAATAAAACACAAATAAGTGTAAAGGTTTAACAATACATACAAATGTCAAATATTTATATATTATGTCAAGATTTAGGTAATTAAATATGGAGTAAAAATAACAACTTATACAACATCCAACATGTTCATTACATAATAATCGGTTAAATATAAAAAAGTACACAATCAACATCTCCTAAAGGTAAATGGTTAAAAAAAAATATACTCTTATCACCAAAACAAAATATTATAAATGTAATGTGATAAATAATAAAAGAAATTATGCATGGACATATAAGTAACATTAATATCCATGTTGTATTCCCATAATAATATAAAATTCATACAATAAATTAAATAGATAAATTTAATTAAACGTATCTGAATGTTAATTACTAACGTGACACTAATAATATATAATCAGCAGTACCGTAATACAAAAATTAACTACATAAAAACTATAAATTTCTAAACTCAAAGTTAAATAACGATTGGATTATAGTAAAATATTAAAACAGATTTAGTCAAAATCACAGTAATGCTATTTTTTGGTGATTATTTGATACATTTTGCTAATTTTAATAAAACAAAAAATAACATAAATAAAGTAAGTAGGTACTAAATATATCTACTTTCAAAAACATATGCTATTCAAGTAAATCGGATTATCGTAGCATTATTTCTTGTAGAAAATAATGTTCCATAACACTATTAATAAATATTTAAATATAATAAGAAGAATACATTTAAATACTTTAAATATTAATTTTGGTGAAATTTCAACTTTAAGCACCTATAAAAATTTTTTATAATTGATATGTAACATGTAAGTATACTTGAGTACAATTTTCAGACCTAAATACCAAAAATTGCCAATTTTATCAAACATATACGTAAAAACGAGAAATTTACGAAATATTCAAAGTCCAATATTTTGTAGAAAAATTAATGTAACGGTTCCAAAATTATACCACATATATAAAGTAGCTATGTGAACATCCAAAAAAAAATTTCAGGTCTCTATCTTAAAAATTGCCAGAGTTATCGTGAAATATAGAAATCGAATTCGTCGAAATTTCATTTTTGGCGAAAAATGCCATTTTTTTCGTCCTTTTTTCGCCGTTTTTTCTACCGCAACCGCTTATAGTCAATTTTGATAAATTCGAAAAATGACCTAAATAAAGTACCATCTACATCCACTTTTACATCCGAAACTCGCTATTCGTGAAAATCGAAGCGTTATTTCGGGTAGTAAAAGTGTTTTCAGGATATTTAATTATATGTATGGAATCTAAGATTTTCGTTTTACTAAAAATATCAAATTAAAACAGCTTTAAAAAAAAATTGTGACTCGGGATTTTTCTAATATTTTAGTATGACGTTAAGTAATATGTAAGTATATTTTAGTAAAATTTTAAGACCAAAATTACCAAAAATTGACCATTTTATCACACATTATATACGTAAAAACGTGAATTTTACGAAATATTCAAAGTCCTATATTTTGGAGAAAAATTAACATAACGATTCCAAAATTATACCACATATATATAGTAGCTATGTGAACATCCAAAAAAAATTTCAGGTCTCTATCTTAAAAATTGCCTGAGTTATCGTGAAATATAGAAATCGAATTCGTCGAAATTTCATTTTTTTTGAAAAATGCAGTTTTTTCGTTATTTTTTCGTCGTTTTTTCTACCGCATAGGGTCAATTTTGAGAAAATCGAAAAATGACCTAAATAAAGTACCAACTACATCCAATTTCCTACTGGAAACATTCCCTATTCGTGCAAATCGGAGCATTCTTTTGGGTAGTAAAAGTGTCTACAGACATAAAAAAAAAAAAAAATCACACATCATTGTAAAACCAATACATTCTTCGCTTCTCTCAGAATCTAAAATAATTACTTGATTTTCAAATTTCAAAATAAAATATATGCTTAGTAATATTATATTTTTTGAAACTTAGACCATAAAAAATATTAATTTTAAAGGGATCATATGTATATAATATTGTTTTAATTTCGTATATACAAGTATATTATATATGTAGAAATCCAAGAAGTAAAAGATACAGACAGTGAAGACATTTTAAATTACATAAATAAATAATGTACTAACATTTTGTATTAAATACAATTTTTAAGAACATATTTTAAACTCATATTTCTTGTTTTTTTAGTGCATAATTGCATACATATTTCAATATATTTAATAGTAATAGTAATAGTAATAGTAATAGTAATAGTAATAGTAATAGTAATAGTAATAGTAATAGTAATAGTAATAGTAATAGTAATAGTAATAGTTAGGTATTAATAGTAATAATAAAATATTAAAACATAAAATAATATTTTTATACAGTGATAATTTTTTATATACAGAAAAAAAAAACAAAGTATTTAAAAATAATGTATCCTCTACTTTACTATTAAATAATCTTCGTTTCTTTAGTTTCTTATAGGTATGATCAGAGCAATTACTATTTATTCAAATTACCTAAAAATTAATAATTTATTTATAACATAGTTTAAAAATATAATAAAAATATAATGTATTCAATACTTACAAAGGTATATACATTTCTTTATAATCTTCTTACATCTTACAATATAATACATATATTATATAAGTACCTATATATATTTATAATATATTATAATATAAATATATGATAATTATTAATTTGTATAAGGTATAATTAATATAATAATATGTGTTCAAATTTGCAGTAGCAAGTAATAAGACATGCACAACACAGTAGAAATATATTAAAATTAAATTTTATATTATCAATTAATACGTATAATTATGTTGAATTGACAATATTATTGTCAATAAGAATACACAATCATAATTTCCAGCAAAGCTGGGCACTAACTAGTTAGAAAGTTACTTATTTAGTAACTTTATAACCTAACTAGTTAGTTTTACTTCAAAATAACTTTTCAACTTAACGAGTTGAATTAAAATGTGTAAAATAATCTAATCTAACGAGTTAAAAACCATAAATAACTAGTTTTTTTAAAGATAACCGTGATATACCGTGGTAAAACTATGGAGTGTCGATCATTATTCATTAATAATAATAATTTATTATTTATATTTTAATTTTGCGATAAAATCATTTTTCCTGTCATATTATTTCCAATCAATTCTTTATATTATTAGTTATATTTCTTGTTATACACGTTATCCACAGCCTATTGATTCTACTTGAAAAAATTAACTTATCAGTTGTTCAATTTAATTTATCAATCAGCACCAATTATTTAAGTAATAGATATCAAATAATTAATTTATGTAAAGCTTTATATTAACTTAAATTAATTACTTTAAATGTTTTTAATAAATTTTAAATTTAAAAAAAAAAAATAAAAAACTAACTTTAACTTCTATTCTAACTTAAGTTACTATTTTCACCAAACTAACTTCTAATTAACTAAGTTAGAAATTTGAAAGATTTCAAAAACTAACTTATAATCTAATTTAGTTAGTTTTTATATTAATATAACTCAATTTTAACTAGTTGAAAAAAATGACTAACTTGCCCAGCTTTGATTTCCAGATTCCAGTACATTTTTGAAAGTCATGTTTATACATAAATACCAAATCTATATTAACAAATTAACAATATTCATATGGTTATTTAATAATATATTAGCAATTTAACAAATTCTATGTAACATCATTGATAATGTAGGTAAATTATTAAATTTACAAAGTAATTGTCAAAATAACAAAGTTGTTTTATTGTTAATTCAATAAAATATTATCATTATGAGTCATAATGACAAATGACAATATTGTTAAAGTTGAATAATCATCTTGTCAATATTACAAATGATTTTTTTTCAGTGTACTAGGAGTCCTCAGCCCTAATTATATCCTATAATATAGAAAACAACGTAATAGTGCAAATTAAAAAACTACTCATAGAACAATATTATTATTAAATTTTAAATAATAGGTAATTAATATTCTTCAGGATTTTGGGGGGGGGGGGCCATTGCTCCCATGGCCCCCTTGAATCCGCCCTGTTTATACCTACACGGAAATTCCAATGAAGTGATTTGTAGATGACAAAAATATATTATGATGCCTTAACATTATATAATATATTTTATTTTTGTCGATTGTCATTATATCCTTATTTAACTTATTCCACTTATGGGTGGAAATTTTTATTATTATGTGTTTATAATTTGAAACACTTTGTCAAAATATGCCAAAAAAGGTTAAAAAGTAGAAAATAATCATTTTATTATGAAATCTATAAAATATGTAAAAATATATTCAAATTTCCTATTTAGTATCATGGTAGCGATAAATAATTAATTTATATTAATCACTGCTATAGTTTACAATAAATAACAAAAGTATGCAAATGCTATAAGCCCCGAATCTTGGTTATAAGTATATTAAAATAATAAATACAGTATTACAGTTATCGGTAAAAATTATTTATATAAAAGTATACGAAAAACAAATTTCCACTTGTTTAGTATAAGATATTTTTAATAGCTATTTATATCAATAAACAACAATATTAAGTTCGTTTTTTTTTTTTTTAAATATATTTATTTATTATATATTTGGTAATGCACGTATTTTGAAGAAAAAATATAATTTTAAATTTATAATTTTAATTATAAATTGTATTTATATCTACAACAAACGTACCCTATATGATGGCGTTAAAAATGTGTTGTTTGTTATTTTTATTATATTGGGTAGTATAAGCCTAGTAGTGCGTCCACATCTGAGTAAATTTTTATTTTTGTTTTATCTATAATTATGATTCGTATTTTTATGCTTAAAACTTATAACGAAAATGTATTAATAAATTAAATTAATAATAAATTATGCTAAATAGTAAAATTGTAAAAATTGATAGAAAATATCGAATACGATCCGTTTACTTATATTTTAATAGAATTAAAATTTATAGTTGCAATGGCGAAGATTGGGTTCTGGATTTATATTATTTTTTTTTTTTTTAATAAAATTAAATAAGTAAAAATTCATAGATACCTAAACTAATTTATAATAAATTAAAAATGTATATTAGGTATATTTGAATTATATGGCTATTAAAATTAAACACGCATTAATGCATTATCATTATTCGATAGGAATAAGAATATTATATATTATCAGGGTGCGGGACTGCGGGTACAGCGAACAGATACATTGACAAATTTACGAATACAAGAAATATTCATGAAATATGGGTTTATTAATTCGCTACGCAAGGTACTCTTCTTTCAAGAACCCCACCACACCGTAATATAATTCAAATTGTCTTTATAATTTAGAAAAATGACTATCAATAATAGTGACTTTTATGTTATTTTGATCCTATAGCAATTATTTAAAAATGTTAATGCATAATGTAATAATATTTTATAATATAATTGTTATAAACTAAAGTATTTGTATATTATTCAATATGTTTTTATAAAAACATTATATATTAATAGGATTATGAAACATAGATTGATAAAATAGTTGAATATATGTGAAATTAGTTAAAAAAAAAAAATAATAAGGGTAGATAATGTTTCATTGTCTTATAGGTAGCTTCGCCATTAAATTATTGTAAATACTATAGTTTTATTCATTAAATAATTATTCTTATAATACCTATTAAAATATTAACGTATTTATTATAATTTTAGGTAAACAATCTATGTATGTGACTTTTAGAAACCAGTTTCAGAAACGTGTTTCGGGACTATAAGTACTTGTATTATTATCTGGTTTGAGTTTTTTTTTTATATATGATACAGGTACCGAAATAAAACAAATTTTGATTAATGATAAATACCTCCCTACCTACATATTTTAAATTTCAAACTATAGCGATACGTTTAATTTTATATTAATGAAAAAAAATGAACCTTTCAAACTATAAAATAATATTATTAATGTATTAGTAATTACTAATTAGTATTATATAATTATTTTTGTTATAAATATTATATTATTTGAATTATTTTTTTAAATTATATATCATTTAATAATTTAAAAGAAGCGAGGGGAGGAAAACAGATATGAAAGGTATACAGGAGTAAAGAGGGTAGTTTGAATTTTGGTTTAAATTTAGATGCAATGAATAATTATTACATTCAGAAATACGATTTTGAGTGATGTACTGATGTTCATCATATAATATTATGTTTAAAATATTTACATTTATTAGTCTCTACCTACGTTCAATATATATAATTTATTTATATATATCCATGAAACCACTAAATTAATCATTTAAATAACCAAATCTAACAGTAACAGAATAATTTTTTTTTTTCGAATAACATGAACATTGTACATTCAAATTTTAATCAGAATTCTACACTATCCTGTATCCTACCCTTGCTTTAAAAACTTTAAATAGCTTAAAAAAAACCATAAATGTAATATTCACAATTAATTGGAACTGAGTTTAATAAAATGTATTTGAACTATAATAAACAATTATATATTTTTGTCAATTTTATATAACTTTATTGCAAAATATTGAAATATAA
>JAIUCT010007894.1:0-10176 GCA_021307375.1 Tetraneura akinire
GTATACGTACGCGTACCACCACCACGGAAGACCTTGAGGCGGATGACCTTTGCGGACGCGGCGAAACGGTCTGGCGGTACTATATGAGTTTATATTATTATTATTATATATATAAATACCGAATGCAACATTCGGACGCGTATGTGAGGACGTGACTATCATCGGACCGAACAGACGAAGGGAATCGTTTAGCCGCATTCCCGCGTGGCGGTTCGCCCCAAATACGGAAGGTCCGCCGCGCTCCGCTACGCCGCCGATCCGCGACGGATCCGATGACGATAACTGCACACGTACCGCGGCCATCGCATACAAGTGGACGCGATCGACGAAGAAAAATCACCTGTGCCGAAGTAAATTATTATTATTATTATTATTATTATTATTATTATTATTATTAATATTATTATTATATCGTATGAAATATTATCGACATGACGAAATCGCAGAGGGTAGGGGAAACGAAACGATATCTTCCTGAAGAGTCCGCAGTCAGTTTTCCGGGAAACAATCGACGGGCAATGCGTTTAATAATCTGATGTATTATTTTTAGTGATATACTCGCATTTCGCTCATTTTATGCTCGTATAAATAATATTATTACGATTTTTTTAAACGATTTTTATATTATAATCAATATATTTTATTCGGTAGTATATCGTATAACACTAATAATACGAGTGCTGCAATGCGATAATCTTGTTTTCTTTTAAATATTTCGTGTCATACGCATTTATCAGCGAATTGTCTTTGCTTCTTATTTTAATTCCTCGTGGGCACGTTTGTAATCGTTCACTATTAAAAAATAGACCGATTTTAAACGTTATTGAATTTCGTATCGGTCCGCACGTTTGGGCGGTGTTGGTATTAATAATATAAAATAATGGTAAATTAATATTATAGCGGCGGGTACGTTTAGAATTTTTTTTTTTTTTTTTAAGGTTATTATTTTCAACCAGTCGAGAGTAATAATAATTATGTTAATACAGTGAAATCGCGGCGGCGGATTGCAAAAACCGAACGCCGTTTCGTCGTGTGAATCCCGAATGATTTATATAATATACGGCCCATACGTGCGTCAAAGTCGCGTACAAAACGTGTAATTTCGTATATATACGGTGGCAGTCAGGGGTGTGTCCATAAATAATAATAATAATAATAAAAATATGAAATATTATGTTAGGCGTTCTGATGCGATTCACGGGTCCGATATGATGTAAAATCTTTAACATTATAACCGGTAAATCGGCCAATAATAAACAGTAGGACGAGTGTTTTGATCGCGATCAAATCTATATCGCGTCTTATCGTCTAATCCAGATAATAATAATTATAATACATATATAAGATATAACGTTGAAGTCACTTTTAAAATATACAAATATAAAACGTATTATTCGTCTAAAAGCTCACGTTTTCATAATAATTAATAGTGAAAATGAATAATAATTGCCAAAATAAATAAAAATATACAATTTATGCGCGTAACAATTTATGATAATTATATTACATTGTACAGAGTTTCGCAAATTATTCACTCGTATATTTTCTCTTATGGATATATCCAGGCGCGGGTTACGTTCCGTAAGTTTCTTTCTTTTACTTGTTAAGTATTCTTTTTTGTTGAAATTACAAATTTTTCATCTAAAAACACATTTATATCGATATATTATATAATAACAATATATAATTAATTCCTTACTAACTAACTATATTATTTCCTAAATAAGAACATGATGCCCGTCGAAAAGAAAAAAAAAACTGATGAATTTACGATGAATTGTATGACTTATTTCCAAGGTCGTCGCAAAGACTTACGGTAAATATATTATTCGATGCGATCGGTATGATAGGTACACGTTTTTATTTTTAAACACAAATCGCAAAAGCGATCCGTCCTTGGACGATGTACGATGATGACAATTGTCGCGATTACGAAATACCAGAGTTAAAATCCACGGAAAAGTATTATAATTTATAATATATTTGTACCTATCTATAATAATCTGTTCATCTATGCCTATTGTATAAGGAAAATCAATTATTTCCATCGCGATATTATACTGTTTTAGAAATTTTTATAATTTAGATAAGAGAAAAAAATTTCTGGTTTTTTTCCCTAAACAAACGTTTTTAATTGCAACGTCATATTAATAATACTACGTATTATCGTTATCTCGTAACGCTATCTTATGCAGTTTATGCGTGGACAAACAATCGCGTAGGTACAAACGACCTAAAATCTGATAACGATGCGTTTTACCCGTGCGCACTATATATCTATTATTGTGTGTAAATCGTAAAAGGCTTTGATTTGCGTTTTCGCTATAATGATTAATAACGCACACATTATTATTTCCTCTTGCGCGCCCTACCTTAAAACATCCTCTTAACATCCGTATCCCTTCCATAGCAATGTCATCGGCTCTTATTTTTTAATTTTTATATCTAAAGGTCTTTGGTACTATTTGATTCCAAATTTTGTTTCATCATTATATAATTATTTAATTGCCAAGTTCGATAAATTCTGTTGAAATAATATAACTTTTATAATGTAATTTAAATATGTAATTTTTTTTTTTTTTATATTTTTGTGTTCAAATAGCATCGTCCGAAGAATATTCGAATAAATTTAAATTAGTTAAAAAAAAAAACACACACACATAACCTTTTGGATCCGAGCCCACGCAATGTCTGAAAAATTATGTTATACTTACACGGTCGCATCAATATACTGTTAATAAATTTACTCGTATATATAGTAACTATATATTGTCCGTGTCCCAAAATTTTGGATTTAATAATAATATATTCACGTCGTACTCGCGAAAGTATAAAATATTATAATATAAAACGGTAGGTAGGTATATATACGCGTCGTGATAACATCGTACGTCGTTGTTTATTTCTGCGATCTAAATTTTATGATTTATTCCGTTTTATTATCTATTTTGTTATGTTCCTTTTATACACATTGTGTATTATAATATTTATACGCATGAGTATACGACCGCCGAGTTACGTACGCTCGCGCCAAACGTTCTCACACTGATAACTCGGCCGAAAGATGACAATCGAGGTCCGATTTACACGCGATACGCATACGTCGAGCCATATAGATACGACTCTTCTTTCCTGGCTCGCGGCCTTCCGTCGTCGTACACGCATATAATAATAATAATAATAATAATAATAATAATAATAATAATAATAATAAATGTCGCATTATTTATTATTATTATATTAAACAGTAAATAATAATGTAAGAAAACGCGAGTGGCGTATATAGGTTTATTCTGTTTATTCAATTTCCCCATCGATGCAGATTTTCAAAACGTCACCTAACGCAGAGTTTACATCACATTATTATACATATATATATTATATATTATAATGTTATATACAAACGTATACATAAACAGTAAACACACACACATACGTACGCGCGCGAGTTGTAATGATGTCGTCAGATGCTTATCAGCGGACGCTAATGAGCACCGCCGCCGCGTGATAACAGCCGCGAGTATATTTCACAATAATACGGAATAATATGTAAGAAATACGTAGGTACATTTACATTACAGTGATTATTCGCAAACAGAAACATACCTGCGAGAAAGGTAGGTACAAAAAGTGAGGCGTACCTATATAATAATAATATATTATCGAATACGCAATAAGTATATTAACAGTTTATAACGATCTCGTATACAGTTTATAATTTTGCGGTTTAAAAAATGATAATAACGATGAATTATATATGAAAATGATGGTGAAATTTAAAGATTTTTTGGGGTTAAATTTTCTCCGAAACTCGTAAAAATCGTACTAAAAGACCGATACTGATGTGCCTATATTATACTTTGTTCATCTAAAATTCTAAAGGACATCCGACAATCCGTATTATTTATACTGTAAATCTATAATATATCTTTCCTATTGTTACATATTATTTTCTCGCGTTCGTTATTTACGCGCGATCTGTCAACGTTTAAGCACCGTATTTTCTATAAAAGTATATTTTTTTACGATATTGCTGCGTATAAAAACGCGATAAAATTGTCTTGTAGCTGATCTATTATATTAAATATGTGCTTTAAGATGATCGTATAGACTATACAGACGACTCGCATTAGTAAAGAAAAAAAAGAGTTCCTATAATAATATTACGACCATATATTATATACAATATACGATAGTCTATACAAAACTATTTCTATCAATCTCTCGTTGTGATATACGAGTATAGTAACAAATGAAATTATTATTATCATTATACAGTCGTCCCAATTATTTACGACGCATTTTACTATTTTAGGTCGCCGCGTCTTAAGTTATTATACTCGTATATACTTTGACATTAGTGTAAATCACTGATAAGGGTATAATCACGGCACTAATATCATATATGTGACTGTCAATAACAATGTATAAAAACGACCGATATATATGCGATAATAACATGCATTATTATTTATTATTATTAGTCGTGAAATTTAAGTTGCACTATAACAAAGAGAAAGAAGGTGAAATTTCTTGTCGCGACTAGAAAGAAAAATAAGTCGAATCGTCATCCAACTCTATTTGATATCAGATATGTCGTATGATATATTGTCGTTTTCATATCTCGTATAATTTCAACGATATTCGCGTTTAATATGTTTTTCGGACGTCGCATATCCAAATGAAATGTCGATTTTTTTTTCGTTATTAATCTTTCGATTAGTTTGTTGCAGCTCTCCGCGCTTCTCTATTTTGTAGTACAATTCTTTCAGGTCCTCATAACTTTCTTTATTCACATCCTTCACTATTTGCTTGATATCCTTGGCCTTCCTCTTCCAATGTGTCCTTATTGTTTTTAGCAGGCTTTCGTGTCTTAGTATCTCTTCTAGATCGTATATTTTTCCATAACTGCAGACGCTTTTTACTGTTATTAGTACTGTTTCATTCGTTATCCTTATATTCTTTCCAAGGTATCCTAAACATTTTTCTGAAGCACCACATTTCAAAAATGCTTTCAGCTTATTTTTTTTACCATTCGTATTGATTATCCACGTTTCACTCTTCCAAAAATGTCGATATCGTCAGTACCTATATGTCATATTATACTTATTATACTCGGAACACGTGATAATTTCGTCGTTTTTATTCCTATTTTAATTTTCAACCCTTTCGATAATATTTTAATATAATATCACGCGGTTCGATCGCACTATACACGCTCGTATATTATAGTTTAAATATACATGTATATACTTATTATTATATTCAAGGGCGTATTTAGAAATTATCAATGGGGGGAGGGGGGCACACCAAAAAAAAAAAAAAAAAAAAAATATATAAAATTCCTATGATAATTGTCAATAATTTATTTGAGTAACATATTAAACACTTATTATAGCTATTATAGTATTATACAATACATCATACATGACATACATGTTATACAAAATTAAAAAATATATGTATTTACAGTTATTCAAAAAAAGAAAATTAATAATTTGTTATACCTATAAAAAAAATGTTATATATAATATTATTTTATATTATAATAATTAAATTTGCCTTGGATGGGTCTTAAAACCAATTAATTGGTAAAATTGTAATAATCGATATCCCGTCACCCGTATAATTACGCCATAACAGTATTTAATTGCTATATGTAATACTATATAGTTAATGCTAAATCCCAATCGGCGATCAAAAAAATAATTATTTATTTATATTATTTTTAAATAAAGGTGTAATATAAAACACAGCGAATGGGGGGGCCCGGGCCCCCTTAAGTACGCCCTTGATTATATTATTATTATACACGCGGCGGCGTTTGACGGACGTGTCTCGTTCGCGTTTGTGACAACGAGCCGCTGTCCTTATTAGTTACAACACGCGGGTAACGCGTCTCCGGGACAGAACTGGATCACGTGCAGCACACACACACACACACACACACATATATACGTGTAATATATAATAGACACAGGCACGATGGGGTCGGGTTTAGTGCGATTGAAAGAGAGAACGTATATTATATATATAATATTATAAGAAGTAAATAAATAAAATAATAATAATAATAATAATAATAATAATAATAATAATAATAATAAAAAACAATGCATCTAAGCCCGTGGGAAAGTCGAGTCGGTTGTATTTCTTATATATCCACGTGTGTGTGTGTGTGCGTGCGTACGCGCGGTTGTCCGAGTTAGTTCGCCAATATTGTCGCCGGCATATAATATAATAATAATATACTGCTGCATCAACAGCAGCGGAGTCGTACGATGATATATATTGTAGTAATGCAGTCGGGTCGCGTCCGTCTACCAATTATTTCTGTACGCGCCGCCGCGTGGTCTAAAGTGTCTCACGGTTATAATATATATAGTACATGCGTATAGTATCCTCTACGTGTATACTTACAAGTTACATATTATTATTATTATCATTATTATTATTATTATTATTATTATTATTATTATTATTATTATTATCATTATTATTATTATTTTTTTTTTTTTTTTAAATTTTTATTATATGTGTACGCTGAGATTCTCGACGGATGGTGTCGGGAAGCGTTTTCGTTTTCCGCGTTCGACAGACTTCAAAAAACGACTATATATTTATATTTTAATATAATAATACGGCGTCCTATTGCTTAATCCACTTGGTCGCCTTAGAAGAAATTGTCCTAGAGATTTTCTCTAGATCAAATAATTATTATTATATTTATTGATAACGTCGTATTATAATTAATACGCTGTATTAATAACTGGACGTCTTCTTCTTACGTCGTGTTTTTCAAGCCATTTTAATTATTTACGTACCTATTTTAGATTTTTTTTTATACTGTTCATTTTTTTACGTTCTGCACGCATTGCAACAGATTTGTTGTTCATATTTTTCATTTTTGACGGTGTTATTATAATTTGTTATTTCGCGTTTTATCGGCCGTCTTATCGAATACGAATACAATAATAATTATTTATTGTATATAAATATGTAAAATATATAAAATCGAACAATATTTTGGAACAACTTGTACGTAATATAGTTGACGTGACAAATATAAACGTTAACTAATAACTTTATACTATTCAAAGTGTTCGGCGATTGTAATCGGAAATAAAAAAAACATTTCTCACGATAGTGTGCCGCCGCCGTATGGACGGTAGTGTTATCGCATTCTTCCTACGACGTAACCGGAGCACACACAATAATATTACAAAACGGACGTGGGCGAAATTTTTATAAAGTTGTTTTCTTTTACACGTGTATAATACGTATAATATATTAATTGAATTTTGTCATCGTGTGATCGAAACGAAAACGACTGCGCTGTATAATCTATGAATAGATAATAATAATAATAATACATTATAATATATGCATATAATTTCGGTATATTATAACGCTTATATTGTAATCGTCGTCCGTGATCTTAAAATAATCCCGTGATCGATCGCACGTCCCAATAATAATTTTCCTAATGACTTTCAAAAAACCTATACGCGTTGCCCAGTTTCAATTCACGAAAAAAAAAAAAAAAAAAAGTAGTTCTGTGTCTTATCTCTTATACGCTTATATTACATTTCATATATTTACGTCAAGTATACACTCGTAAATTCGAATATACTAATACATTATAACGTATAAAATATAGTATAAGTTATAACGAGTAAATATAAAAAATTTGTTTTTCTATATTTCGTATGTTACATTTTTTTTACTGTAATAATAATTTATCAACAGCAGATAGTGTTTATTATAAAACCGTTCACCGATTGGTAAAATCAATGCATACAGAACATTTACAGTGCCGCAATTACCGGGGGGCGAGCAGGGCAAAGGGTACTATATTATAAATACAGGGGCACATTCTTAATTTTACTATATTTTAATATTTGTATATTTTGATCTATGAAAGTATGAATATTATTTCATTAATAACAAAATTATTTTCAAAAATGAGTTTATTTTATACTTTATATAAAAATTTCCGATATTATCGGAAAATGAATAATCGCTATTCTATGTTATTAAAAATAAAATTTGAAGACATAGAATAATTCTGAAGCTTTCCTCCATGAATTAATAATGCATAATAATATTGATATAATTATAATATAAATATATTAATATATTATAAATTATTGTATTCACGCGCGTACTGTGTGCGCACTACTAACGTGTAATTTCATTTATAGATCTATGTGTTATACTGTTATATATAAAAATATTTCTATGGTCATTTCCTAATTTATAGATTGATACAATTTTACTTACTTTTATCTAATATTTAATAAATTAAAAGTAAAAATATATTATTATATATTTATATTAATGTGTGATGTAAATGTTTTCATTATATTATACATTTATACCTAAATATATAATATATACCTACTTATAATTGTATAAAAATAATTATTGTACGTAATAAAATACAAAAATATGTCGACTAATAACAAGTCTAAACAGTTAAGTGGCTACTGTAAGCGAAAAATAAAAGAAAAGAAAGTTCTTGAATTAAAAAAATTAAAGAGGATCAATGGATGCGTTTATAAAAAAGAAAACTGTGGATACCGGTATGTAATATTAATATAGTATATTATTATAATATGTTTTTCTATTTTATAATTTTTAGATCAGATTGATCTTTAATAATAAATAATAATTTGTTATAATTTATAAATACAATATTATAAATTTATAAGTAATTTAATGTCTAAAGTATAAGTATATAAGTATAACTAATATTATAGTTTTTGGTTTTTTTTTTTTGGTAATATATATTTTAGGTACTTTACCTAATTAATAGTGTACCTATAGGTACATTAAAATATATTTTCATAATTATTTAGTATATATTATGTAATTGAATGTAATGAAATATTATGTTATATTGTTATTTAAATACTGTATACCATGTAAATCAACAGGTTATAATAGGTATATATATTTATATATATTTTGTAGAAAACTTAGGGCACTAAAATTTTGGTCGCCCTGGGGCCTAAAAATTTTAGTTGCGGCACTGGACATTTAAAAACAATTTCTTGTTGGTGTTGTACTAAGTAATAATAAATTTGTTATATAATGCATAAAACACTGAATATCCACAAGTATACAAGTTATGTACCTAACATTATTATGTGCGATTTCCTTGCCAAAATAACAAAAAAACGAAAACGACAAAAATAAAAAGAAGACAATTATTGTGAAATAAAAATGCTCTCTATATATCTGTGGATATTTTTATAGGTATGTCTTCATCTCGCGTGTGAATATGAAATGATAAAATAATAATATAAAATATAATATGAAATATAGTATGAAATTTATAACGTTTAAATAAATATTTATATTTAATATTTGTTTTTCTATACAGTAGACCACGAGGATGTCGTAACGTCGTTATATACGAAAATTATAAATTTTCGTTTTTTTTTTCCTGTCATTTTTAAACCCGCGATTTGACTGCACGACCGATAGACTATTATATAATACAAACTATCTCGTATAATAGAGCACGTACTACATAAAATTTCACCGTAATACGCACCGTATCGCGATAACTCCATCTTTATACTATATTATAATTTATAAATATTATACTCGTATGTATAATATATAAACCGAAGACTGTCGCATTATCGTCATCATCGTATCTATATATTATTGTATACGCTATATTTTATAATAATATTATATTCGTTTCGTAACGCATAACGAGTCTTGACGTTTTTCTGGGTGGTCACAACACACACACAATCACACACTCTCGCGCGTATATCTTATTATTATTATTTTGTGTGTACATACGTACGAACACAATATCGAGATGAAAATTTCCGAAAAAAAAATCAAACGATAATCATACAATAATAATAATAATAATAATAATAATAATAATAATAATAATAATAATAATAATAATAATAATAATAATAATACAATATATATAAAAGTAACAACGAGTAAAATAAAGCCGCGACCGCGCATTTAGTCCACCGCCGCCGTCTCTGTCGCCGCCACCCGCGGTCATCCGAACGGACTACCGAATAAATAATCCGCCGTCGCGCGTAAATTACGAACGCGAGGTCGTGCGTATACAACATAAAATATACACAAAATAATAATAATAATAATAATAATAATAATAATAATAATAATAAT
>JAIUCT010007899.1:0-25723 GCA_021307375.1 Tetraneura akinire
ATTATTAATTTTATTTCTTAAAAATAACGATGAAAATATAAAATGCCTACAATCGTATAGTGTATGTAGTACCGTATGTGCTTACGTTATCTAACCGATTTCGGACGACTATGCCCTAAATCGGTTAGCCTTCGGTTATACGCTCCCAGGTAAGTGTGTGACTACACAACATAGGTTAATGGTTTTGGAAATTTGGTGTAGGAAAAAGAGGGTGTATGTAAAGAAAAAATTGAATAAGGAACAGAGAATTAGGTGGTTGAAATTAACGGGTGAGAATGAAAAAGTATTTACAGGAAAGCTGGCTGAGTCAGGGTATGGAATATGGAAGGTAATATAAATGAAATGTGGTAACGGGTAGCAAATGGTGTAAAAAGGATTGCTAGGAAGTCGTTGGCGAGAGTAGACGTACTATGCTAGAGGATAAGCAAACATGGTGGTGGGCAGAAGAAAGGCAATAAATAATATAAAGGAAGAAAATACAGTTTATCAATTTTAAACAGTTATAAAAAAAAATTAATACTATGGACACACATCATTGTAAAACCAATACATTCTTCGCTACGCTTAGAACCTAAAATGTAATTACTTAATAGAATAATACTCTAATATGAAGAAAGTAAATTACTATTCACGAATTTTTTTTTAGTATTGTCAATAAGTTAATATAAATTAATTGAGGTTATTACATAAAGTAATACAGTTACACTGATGGATATTTATTTATTTGATAAATTGTAATAAAAGAATACAATACCATAATAAAAACATAATATGCTTTTTTAGAGTGTTTTAGTGAGTATACACATTAATATTATGTACCCCTGGTCATATATATATATATATATATATATATATATATTTATAATAATTATTGTAAATATTTACCTATTATATATTTATAAATAATTTAATAAGTAATCAGGTTATGTGGATGATTGTTGTTAAATATATTTCACTGTTATATGAAAAAACGAAGAGTGCAGACATATTTTAATTAAAAATATTATAATACGTTTTTATGAAGTTCTTATCGTGTCCGGTGCTGGGGCAGTAGGCTTTATGCTATTATATTAATAAATAGATTAAGTAATCTAAAAATAGTATGTTCAAATATGAATATAAAATAATTTTTTTAATATTTTGCTTCAACTTTTATTTTAGTTTTCTTACACTGCTCTTTAAACACGAGAGTTCTATCCAGTGTGACCTCTAGGTAAACTGAGTGTTCTGTATTTCCCAATGGTTTTCCAAGCCATTCAACTTTTAGTTCTCTTTTTGCCTTGCGGTTTTGGAGGTGAAAGCTGCATACTTGTATCTTATCTGGATTAGATCTAAGTTGGTATTTTATGTAATAATTTGTTAATTCTAGATGTGATCTCGTAAGTTTACGTTCAGCTATTTGTAAGGTTGTGTCCTGCGCTGCTAATACCAAGTCTTGTGCACAAAATGTATTTTGTTTAATGTATTTTATTATGTAGCTGAATTATTAATTTTGGTCCTCCTTTCTTCAGGCACTCAGACACTATTTCATCCTCCCCAGCCACTTTTTCATTTTTGAGCATTTCCAAACTAATATCTACCTCTACTCTTGTTGGCAGTTCTAAGTTTTGTTCTTCTGAGACACGGTTTTCTATGATTGTGTTTCTATTAGGTTGATTTAATATAGTCTTAAATATATTTTTTAGTTCATCTGCTATTTTTGTATTCTCGGTCAATAAAGTATCATCTTCTCCTATAATCATTGTTGATCTGCGTTTGAAACCAAGTTTAACTTCGTTTGCTTTTTCAAAAAAGATTCGTGTATTAGTTTTCCTACTATTTTCTATGAGCTCTATTATTTCTATTTCAAGTGAACTATTGTTCATCCTTATGACATTCTTTACCTCTCGTTGTTTTATGGCTAATGCTATTTTCTTTTCTTCATTCGGGTTCTGTATTTCTTGTAATCTTGCTTATCCCTTTCTTCAATGACCTTTTTACACTGATCATTAAACCTTGGTTTCTTCTTTCTTCGCAGTTCATTACCTAATATTTCTACTGCTGTCCCTTTTACCGCTTTTTCTATACTTCCCACCAAATCATCTATATTTGTCTCTTTTTCATTTTTTGAAAGATATCTATTCAGTTTTTCCAGGTAATCCTGGGTCTTGATTTCATTTAGTAACTCCTTGTTGATTTTATTCTTAAAACCTTGTTTTTTCTGCCATTCTATAGGGATCTTTAGTCTGAATTTTAACTTTACCAGAAAATAATCTGAAATCTCTCATACTTCTTACATTTTCCACGCTTGATCTTATTCACCAGTCAACAATTATATGATCTATTTGGTTTTTTATTCTTCCACAAGGTGATAACCAGATTTGCAACGTAATCAGTTTGTCTCCATTTTGATTGGATTCATCGTGCAAACTGTTATTCTTAATAGTTGGTCTATATACCGGTTCCAATTTTTGCATTAAAGTCGCCAATGATAATTTTTGGTTTTCCCGATGGTAACCCATCACATATTCTGTCTGGCTCGTCATAGAAAGCATTTTTTACCTCTTCACTTTTATCCTCTGTAGGCGCATAGCAATTTACTATTACAATATTAAACCATCTGCACTTAAATTCGATATAGTATATCCTGTCACTTATTGGTATAAATTTGACAAGATTTGATAAAAATTTGTCCTTAATTACAAAGCCTACACCTCTTACGTGCTTTTCTCCACCACTGTATACAATTGTGAATCCGTGTGCCTTTATACTACTAAATCCATCCCATATAACTTCCTGGACTGCCGTTATATCCAATCTATATCGTTCCAGGCACGATATGATTGTTGTCATTGTTCCGGTCCTGTACATAGATCGCATGTTTTAAGTTCCAATATATAAATCCGTAAGCTCCACATTCCGAGGCATTAGTTGTTGTTCCAAAATCATTGTCATTTTTTATGTGGGGTGATCAACCCCACGACAACTCCCATTAATCGAGGGCCCAACATTAATGGTTTCGTTAACCCCGTACCTATAAAAATAGAAGACCACTACGGGTAATTACATTTTGTTATTTATAATAATTATTGTAAATATACGTTTACCTATTTCATATTTATAAATAATGTAATGAGTAATCAGGTTATATGAATGATTGTTGTAGAAAACATTTCACTGATAATGATAAAACGAAGAGTGCAGACATATTTTATTTAAAAATATAATACTTTTTTATAATATATTTATTAGATCTGCAGAACCAAAAAAATCATTAACTTATTATTATTTATATAATGTAAATTTTTCAATTTTATTTGTTTTTCATTTTATAGGATACGAATTAACATAATATACAATAATTAACATATAATGAAAATATAAATACATTTATATTATAGTTATGATTAAATTAAATTAATTTATAGATAATTTATCTCAGAATAATTATAATAATGGTAAGTATAATAGATCTTATTACATTAATGATAATGATAATTTATTAGAATATTCGATTTATAATTCTTACTATGGAAATAAATTTATAGGACACGGAATATTAATATTTAACAAAATTAAAATTATTATTAAAAAATTTAATTTTAGACTTTCAGCGAAGTGAATAAATCTATTGGTTTTACAATGATGTGTGTCTTTTTTTTTGTTATTTTTTTTTATTATTCTGAAGACACTTTTACTACCAGAAATAATGCTCCAATTTGCACTAATATCATATATTTCCGGTTGGAAAAAGGATGTAGTTGGTACTTTATTTAGGTCATTTTTCGAATTTCTAAAAATTGACCCCTTGCGACAGAAAAAACATAGAAACAATGACGAAAAAACGGCATTTTTCACGAAGACTGAATTTTCAGCGAATTTGATTTCAATATTACACGATTACTCAGGCAATTTTTAAGTTAGAGACTTGAAAATTTTATTCGATGTTCACATATCTATTATTATATATGTGGTAAAATTTTGGAACTGTTACATTAATTTTCTACAAAATATATGTTATATGAATATTTTTTGAATATTTCGTAAAATTCTCGTTTTATATATATATGTTAATGTGTATGACCGCAGTAGGCGAATGTTGACAGTCACCGGTGTAGGTTGACATATACCAAAAACCGTAGTGAATTGTTAGTTGTTAGTTCATGTTTGATAAAATTGGCAGTTTTTAGTATTAAGGTCTGAAAATTTTACTGAAGTATATATGCATATTACTTAACATCATATCAAAATAGTAATTTAATTATAAATAAATAATATATTTCAAGCATATATTATTTTTTATATTTATAGTAATATATAGTATTTGATAAAAATGATAAAAATAGGTATAATATAATAAAATTGATATATATAATGATTATTAAAAAAATTAAATATGTATAAATATTAAGGGAATATTAATGGAAGTATTATACAGTGAAATACCTTGAAGATAATCTTCAAACTCTCGATTATGATAATCTAGTACAGTGCTACTACTTTCTTTACTCTTTCAGTCCAACTGACTGTCTTGATCTTTTTACAGACGCGATAATAATGTACGGCTATATTATTTCTTTACGATATAATGGTTTCGCGATATTTTAGTTGCGATATTTTGGTCACGCGATATTTTATCGGCGATATTTTGTTGGAATACCGATCAAAATTGTTTTTCTGAAACTATACTACTTTCTTATATATAATATATATATATATGTTACCGTTAAAGTATGAAATGAGGTATTTTATAAATTAACTTACTGTTTTAGTTAAAGCTTACAGTATATTATATGTATACATTAAAATAAAATCAATACTCTATCTAGAAAATGTATAAAATAACTAGTTATTATATATAATTTTAGAATGTAATTCGACAAAGTACCTATATACATCTTTATAAAAAAATATGTATTATTATAATATTTTATTATTATTTATTAAGTATTAGTTAAAATATTATAAATTATTACAATAATATACATTTATATTATATTTATTGTTACAAGATTGACTATTGTGACATTTAAAGTTACATAAAACACCATTTTTCCGATGAATACATTAATTTGTGATAGGTACAAATATAAAAATAAAAATATAAAAATATCTAATAACACATATTAAGCTACTTGTCTGCGCCATTAATATAATCGCCGTTCACCTATGGCTTCTATGCTGACGCTAACTAGCCATATTTATCGTCTTTTATTTTTCCTAATTAATTTGATTCCTGTTGTAATTAAAATTATCGCTCTGTGTATATTATGTTATGTAAATTCTTATTTTCGTTGTTTTAAATTATTATTTATATTATATTATATTTTTCACGATCGTACGGGCAGCGCCCGTGTGTTGTCGTTCGTCGTTCAATGTGAACACGTCTTTATATTTTTGTTGTCTAACTTTGTAATTATTTCATGCTGTTTGTCGGTCGCAACTGATGCACCGCGTTCTATACACTTATATTTTATGTTTATCATAAGCTAATACAGCGAATTATAATTTTAAATACTTATTCATCGTTTTTTTGTCTACTAAATAAAACAATATACCTATTTGATAAACATAAATATTTAGTGTCTTTTTCTTTATGGCATTTGATTGGTTGTCCATGCTTGCGGTCACCTAAACCTGAGGTAATTATTTGAGGTGATTATTCTATACATTTTTTACATACATATTCGTCTTGTCCGCCCGAGAACGGGATTGGTGCCAGTCCGCATCACGCATAAGTCCGCCAGCGACACGGGTCGTGACTGAAGCCGCCGAGATCTACGTTACCATTTACAACCATTATCGTCATCGTCCGTAATTTTAAATGTGTTTTATTTGTTTAGTTTCATTTTCTCGATATACATTAGGTAGCTGTTGTACAATTGTGTGGCCATTGCACAAGTTAACCGGTCACAAAATCTCCCGCTTAGAGTTACCATATTTTTTGTATCTATACTCGGTTCCAAATAAGAAGTAACCTCGGCGGCCAAGTTGCGCGCAATGGGCGTGGCTGTGCTGCAAGAACCAACTTTGGGTAGCGTTTCCGACGGGAGCGACACATTAGTTTCATTTCGACAATTAACGTGAACTTATAATTTAAAATGCATTATTACATAGAACGTAGAACAGCCGTGCTGTACTGTACACCACCATCACGTGCGCATGACACACGCACGCGGCAATCTGTACAAAATATACGATAAATGTAACAGAAAATGCGGTTGAGTGTAGTGGTGGTAACGGTTGGGCGTGACCTGACCGTCGCTGACAAAAACTGAGCGCCGCCGAGGTTACTTCTTAATTGAAACCGAGTATATATATTTATTCTCGTCGTCGTTCTTTTTGGTATATTTCTTTTCCGCTGTGAGTTATTTATACTAACTGATCCTTTGCCCTTCTTTGTTTATACACTACTTGTTCGGCTCTTTTTGAAGTTAAGGGCTTTAAATTACAAAACTTTGTTAAGTGATCTTGATGTACTCATATAAATTTATAATTGCCATCTAGTTGTGATTGAAAGTCAATTAGGTCAATTTGACAGCGACTGTTGAAATCATAGGTTTAACAACTACCTAAACGTTTTTTCTGTGATTTTTTCTTTTGTGTCAGAATACATAAATTTAAATATAGCTTTACGTCAACTTGAGTAATATTTTTATGCTTTTTATTAAGTTCAATCAGCATATTACGGTCCCTACCACCATGTCCAATCGACTTATGTTTATTATTTAAATTTTGAACATATCATCTATTATAACATAGGTATTATATTTTACAATTAGTATTATTTCACTTACTGGAGAAATTAACGTTTTAATGCCATTTATTACTATTGTATCGTAATATTTTGCAAGCCAATAATCTCAAAGTTTCGTTTCTTTAATTTTCATATTCCTTAAATCTAATAATAAATTTAAATATTTTTCCGTAGTTAAAATAGAATTATTTGATTTACACTCAGAATATTTTTAATTTAAAAATAAAACTTTAATTTTAAATCATACCATTCATACCTGTTATCGATAATTGAAACGACAACCGATTGATATGGACGACATAAATAAGTTTACACGAATTTAGCAAAAATTCACTTTATTTTAACAATTTTTAATGTATATGATACTCGTATATCTATAGTAAGTTTTAAGAGAATACGAGAGTCCGTTTTTCGTCCGTCGCTGCGCATACCCCACCAATATCGCCCATTCGTTTACGATCGTAAAACTTTCGGGCGGCGATCGGCAACGACTCGTTTGCCTACGTAGCGCTACCATATGTACATAATTTTAAATTTTAAACGGCGATTGTTGTTTACATCATTAACTTCGTAACACTCAAAGTTATCGTGGTGTATAATCGATTTGGCGAGCCGTCGATCGGTAAGAAGTTGGGGGAAATCGAGCCTCCGTGCTGTTGACAGCGTCAGTTGGATGCACGAATCCTTGTACCTTCTCTCTTGAAACGTAGTATAAACACTATTGGGGAATTCATTAAATAACTAGTTAAATTATAAATTACATGATTTAACGTTTTAATTTAGTTATTATTTAAAATACCTTGGTATTATTGAAATAATATCATTTCATACTCTAACGGTAACATATATATATATATATATATATATATATATATATATATATATATTATACATACATTCATACATATAAATAAAACATTTAATGTTTTTATTTTGGATAAGATGCATCTTTCACTTGAACATAAGTTTGACATAGCATTAGCAGTCATATAATTTTTATTTACATCTCGTTTTATATAATATTATATTTTAATATCAATACTATTATTTATAAATAATTTGTTTACAAATCTAAAGGTTTTAAGGTTTTATACCTAAATATATAAAACTTTTTTTGAGAAAAAATTTTTAATTTTCTCTTTTAATTTGGTAATTGGTCACTTAAAAGATAAATAACAAAAAATCCATCAAAATATATAATTTAACATGACAAGATGGTTAAACAATAAATTCTGAATATATTAGTAATAACATTTTCATAAGTTTTATAATGAAAAGGTTTTGAAGGTTGTATTATATGAATATTTGTTAGATTATTATAAAATTTAAAATTTTCCTTAACCTGTACTTTCATTCTTATATCATATTGTATTAATAAAGCACTCGTAAAATGGTGTTTCTATATTAAATTGTTTATTCTTATATTATAATAAATGTTTTAATTATGATTTAAAATACTTGGAACGAATTAATCGAATAACTATATATATAAACTAGTGTTTATATATATTGTATAAGCATTACAATTAGACATTATTAATTTCCTTTGAAGAATAGAAAATATTTATAAAATTTTAATCATAGTTTTAGAAATATGTAATAAATATTGATATAATTATTTAATGACTTTTCATTCAAAAAATATATTGTAATATTATACATTCTAATTTCATACTTCTAGATGTAGTATCTGGTCTTGAGAATTTAAATTTAGGTTATCCTTTTAGTAAGTAAAAACATATATTTTTCTAAGTTATATATATTAAGTACTATTAATATGAAGGTTAGTAAATTTATATTTTAACTAGGAAAATAGTATTTAAAATATATATTTAAATATATCTTTATAGATATTATTAACAAAGTGAATATTTTATTATTATAGAGTAGAATGCATGGTTAACTACCGTTGAATTCTATGTTACAAATTGCGAAATATACATTGATTTCTTACATAAGTCCGATGGTAGTATTGATCCAATTTTATTTTAGAAACAGATTCGAAGTCAGCAATAAGTTTACTTGACATCTGTCAGACGATCTTCTTCAATTTATTTGTTTATATAAATATATAGACAAAATAACATTAATACAATTTCAAAAAACAAAAACATTATTTATGTTTAATAAAGAATGAAATTTTTAAATTTGTCCTGACCGATCTTTGTCAGAACGATAAGATAAATTAATTTCCCTTCATAATATCGATCGGACTGATGGAAGAAAAATAGGTGGTTTTGGGTGAAAAATGGCAAGTATGAAATTATTAGATTATCGATTTTACTGAAATTTCTGCTTCAAACAAGTATATATATATATTGAGAATGGAAATTTTAGAATTGTAGAATCACGTTCATCCGTTAATTTCTATGTAGCTGATTAGATTATAAAACTCAAAAAGTTCAAATTTAATCAATGATCATTCATTTTACTAAAAATTATGATAATGTTTCCAAAATATTATTGTAATACTTATGCGAATAGTCAATAAAATATTCATATATATATTTTATTCTATATTAAATTTTGGGTTATAAGGCCTCACAATTTTACTGAAGTATACTCACATATTACCTTAAATGATATCCAAATATTAGAAAAATCCTAAATCCCAAATCACAATTTTTTTCCTTCTAGCTGTTTAAAGTTGATATTTTTAGTTAAAACTAAAATCTTAGAATCCATAGAAGTATTCTTCTTATTATTTCTTAATATTTTTACAGCAAAAATTGATAAAGAATTTTTTTTAAATTATATTGAATCATACTGATAAATATCATAACATATTTCCAAAATATTAGAAAAATTCGCACTCTCAATTTTTTTTATAGGTGTTTAAAATTGAAATTTTAGTAAAATTAATATTTAAATTATTTATATGGATTCTTCTTATTATATTTCAATATTTCCATATTTTACAATTCAGTTCCAATTGCGAGTAATTGTGAATTTTTATATTTACAATTCTTTTTTTTTATAGTTGTTTAAAATATAAAAAGTAATGGAAGGGATACTAGTGTGGAAGGAATACAATTGTTAAGAGGATAGTTTTGAATTTTGATTAACATTTGAATGCAAGGATAAATCATTATATTTGAAAATCGATTCTGAGCGAAGTACTGTCAGATTTGAATATTTAATTATATAAAATATTTTAATTCCTGTATCTTTTTCCCACTAGTATTCCTTTCCATGCTTTTGTTAAAAGTTCAGTATCGGTGAATATTCTTGGATATTTCGTTATGTTTTGATAGTTTAAACTATGGGATAAGATTAATTTTAATAAACTCGAACAATGACAAAAAGAATACCAACTACATCCACTTAAAATCCCTGAATAATTTACTATTTGGCGTAATTGGAAAAATAAAATAAAGATAGACAAATGAATATTATTTCATATTGCACTCAATATAACTAACCACGGTATTAATGTCCCTAAAATAATAAATCTATAATAATAAGGAAGCAAATAACAATACAAATATTTAATATTCATAACATTATATTTATTAGATGAAATATTCCCCTATGGGTTTTTCCACCTAGGCAAGTAATTGAAATTATTAATTTAATTAGATAGAATTTAATTTTTATAATATATTTAATAAATTGAATAAGATTTTTTTTAAATAATTTGTTATTTTATAACACTTATACACGAGTATATTTATTTCGCATCGACTTGGTTTAGTAGTTTATTTCACAAACTGGATATCCATTGAATAAATTTCGATCATATTCTTGTAATGGGTACAAATTTTATCCATTTCATAAAGTGGAAACCATTATTACAGAAATTATTTCCTTCATGATTAAAAGTAAATTCAAATAATATGCTACAATAAATTAAATTATATATTATTTATATTTAATTATTTGTTATTAAAATTTAATGAATTATCATAACGACTAATATATTTAATTGATAAATTGTGTGTTAATTTACTTTATTACCTAATATTTGCATTTAATTTAGATACTTTAAAAATTTAAGTTATACATATATTGACTTAAAAATTTTAACATAACATTTAATGTAATATTATAAAAAATTACACAAAGTGGAAATTATTGGATTCAATTTCGTAAAATGAATAAAATTTGTATCCATTACATGAACTTAAGAATGACCTGCACAATATGACCGGAGATTATGAAATGGATATCTATTTTGTGAAATGAACAATTTCACGAAGTGGATGCGATATATATATATATATATATATATAATGTAAATAAAAGTCATACCCGCTTAAATTAATTGAAATTTAATAATATTTAATATGACCATTACAGTATATGTATTAGAAACCCTTAGTTTATATATTATTATGACCTTATAATTTCTATTATATCTTTTATCATTAATATTTTTATAATCGATTGTACATAAATTCGATTCGATTTGTAATACTAAATAGAAATACAATATAATAATATTATTTGTCGTGTTGTGGTAAAATAAGGAATTAAAATATAAATAATAACATTTTTAATTCAAAAATATTAATACATAATTAATGATATTTATCATTTGTAAACATAAAAATATTATTTCACTAATTAAAATTTAGTAGCCATTTTCTCAGCACAATAACTTTATAAAAATTTAATTATATTGGATTCAAATTCATATGAAAAATACAGCATGGAAATGTTATATTCAATATTTCAATATCTTCATACTCCAATGATATTTTATGATAACTTCTCTCCAACCATTTATTCTCATTTGTACACTTTGTGTTGAATCGATGATTAACTATTCAATTTAATAACAAACATTCCCTTAATCATATAATGATTATAGATATAATGATATATAGAATTTGATCAAAGAATACTACTGAAATAACTCCTGAAATCATAATAACAAAATTTTGGCGTTGATTTTCTTCTTGGTGTTTTTCTATTTTTCTATAGATTAGTCAGTACTCCCTCTATCTTTGAAAAAAATTGTTATAGTATTAAGTTAATCTAGTATTGAAGAAGTGATATTATTTATCCCTTTAAATTGAACATTTATCCAAGCCAATTAAAAATTATGTTTTCACTATTCTTATGTATAATTTTTTGTGCCAAAAAAAAGTATGGGAAATGAGTTTTATATTATATCTTTGTTATAAAAACATACTGCAATATTCTTACCTCTATAGCAGGGGTCAAACTAGCAGACCGCTGTCTGTATGCGGACCGTAAACACTTTTTCTACAGACGGAATAGTTTTTATATTTTTAAAAGTTTTATAATAAATATAAATGTGTAAAATTCATATAAGGACAGAAATATTATTGAAGTAGGTAATGGAAAAAATCTGTATTTCTATAATCATTAATGAGAAAAACAATGTCGGGCATTTAAGATGTTAATTATAAATTCCATATTAAATATTGAGAAAAATAAAAAAACTCGAGAATGTTTTTTTACATCCCAACAGCGATTGGAAATTGAAGCGTTTTCGGCTCTAATAGAGCTAAATAAATAATGCGAAAATAAATCAATAACCTAAAATTTGATTAACTTAATTCACAGAAAATTTTCTTCATACCTTATTATTTTAAAAATGAACAGCGACTCTACAAACCATATATTATAAAATATAATGTTACCAATGGTAACAATTATGTTCTCTGTCTTTTTATATTACTACGAAACGGTTCTCAAACTTTTTTGGTTCACGGCACACAGTATTGTACATCACAGGTTTTTGTGGCACACTCCGCAATTAACAACAAAAGCTTTGGCTACGCATCTATACTCAATCCCAAAAGGGAACGGTCATTTTTGCGCATACGACTGAACGGCTGTGGTAATGCCGATGCCAAATTTCCCCCACCTTGCTAGCCGACGTTTCGCGAAGTTGATGACGATTACCGAAAAGCACGGAGGCCTGCAGCTGCCTTAGTAATAAGTAATTACCAATTAAAGTCTTAAACGGTTGGTGACTCCGCCTACTACGAGGCGATGTCAGACTAGATAACGTTCAAATACCTACACTTTTGGCGGCATATTTTAAAACAAATAATTTTGCGCACTTGGTGTGTGATTGTTAACTAAAATAATAAAATAATACGTCGGCGGCAGAAGGGGGCGGAACTACCAAACACACGTTCGTTTGGCCCGACAATAGTAATTCGCTGTACGATACGGGTCGTTGGTGAGAGATGCACAGCAACCAACAAAAACAGGACGGCCGAAATGATCGGTCTCTTTTTGAACATCAAGCAGGGTTAGAACTGTATAGTGTACAATATAAAGTTTAAGGATTTGCAGGTAAAATATAGTATATACACTGCCTCAGAGTATACTCGTAAATATTACTAAAATCTTGTCCACACAATATTGCCATAAATTCTTAGTCTATATTTTTATTATCATTTATCACTTTTTGCCTTTTAAAGTTTTTAACTGTATTTATTTATTTTATTTATTAACGCTGAATGGCAATTACATGAGTACATAAAAATATACGCAATAGGTACAATTCAGAATAAATATTTACAATGAAAAATAATTAAGAGAGAAGTGTTGATAATAGTATATATATAAAATAATATTGATAGTATAAGCGATTACTATAAAAAGTGGTGAGAAGCAAGATCATTGAGCCGCCTTAGCATTCTATGAAGGGAATAATTTTGACCATATGAGGTACGGTGATGAGGATTTTAGAGGGAATGGTTTTTAGTCTTGTGGGAGGGAACCCAAAAAGAAATTTGAGATAAGAAGTCAGGTGAATTAATGGAGCCATTAAGATTAGATTTAATAAATGAAATGTCAGCGTCTATGAAAGAATGGAAGTGTAATTGTGATGAGGGTGGTCAATTATTAAGATGAAAGCAGCGTAAGATAGAAATCTATTTTGAACTCTTTCAATTCGAAGCACATTACGGACTAGGTAGAGGTGCAACTCACTACCCCATACTCCAGAATGGATCGAACAAGAGACAAATAAAGAACGCGAAGGCAAAAGATAGAGGAGAAATTGGCTGTGTTACGTTTAATAAATTCTAAAACTTTAAGAGCTCTACCAATCATATTGTTAATGTGATATTCAAAGGAAAGAGTAAAAGTAAAATAGATGCCAAGATCTTTGATAATGAAGAGTGTTCGTTCCGGGAGCGTAATGCTTTAATACGCGCACCCCGGACACCAACCAAATTACCTAAACACCACCGATCAGAATTTGGGTATGTGTGTACGTTGTAATAGCACTCAACAAGAGATGGAAGGGATTGCCTATCAAAACTTGTGAGTGCTAGTGTGTGGTGGTTGTGTAGGTGTGTATACATGTAAGGTGTGTAATAAGAACAAAAACTAACATGAATAAAATAAATGGTAACTAGTGTTGCTGTATAATAATCAAATAATTATAATAAAACACAATAATAATAATAAATAAATAATTAATCACAGCAACACAGAAAATATATAAAAAGGTAACTATTGTAAAATAATGAATTACGGCCCTTTTGGCCCAACACTTTTAAATTAAGATGATAAATAAATATTTGAACAATAAAAAACTCACAATTTCGTGGAGCGCAGACTGGCCAGCTGGTCCTATACCTACATAATAATAAATTTCACACATACACATAAATGGTAACAATAGTATCGATAAATAAATATAATTTAATATTACAATAATAATAAAAATAGTGACAATTAGTTTACACGTAGATAAAATGTTAAACTTCAGGCGATTAGCACACGCACAAATAAATATAATATTGCTTTACAATAAATTGTGGTCATAAACGCACACGTATTTTTTGCCCTCGCGATTTATATATAAAAAAAATGCCGCGACGATTAGCGCACACGGATTTTAAACAAAAAGGAAACAGTATTGACGGCGATTATAACGAGTGCGATTAAAAAACAATAATATTAAAAATTTTGGCTATTTTTCAACCTATATAAAAATATACAATTATATTATATTACGCGAACAACGTAAAAACACTAAAAACTCTCAACGGCTGGAACACGACAACAAAGACATATACACGGACGACAATATTATAATTCACAAACATTTAATCACAAAACATTGATCGGGCGTTGCCCTCATTATAATAAGTAAGATAATAATTCACGAATACAATTTTAATATAATATAATAATTAATAAGTAATGTGTTTGTGCGTGTGTGTGTGCGATCGGTGGTGACCGTGAAATAATATTATTATTATCACGTAGCAAGATGGTAATGAATGGTGCGGTGCATTTTGCATTTCCCGGCCTGAACAGAGAGCATTGACAGGAGAGCCTTCGAGAGAGTATGTAATTGTGGTAGTATTTATAATATAATATATTAGAATATTATTCTACTACGAGAAGTAAGAAGAATCAATAAGACCAAGATGTATTATTAGGTTCATTACTATCTACGTTAAACTGTAGTTATTACAAGTTTGAAACATAGGAATGTATAAATTATTTTAGATTTTCAGCGAAGAGAATTTTTTCGTATTGGTTTTATAATGATATTGTGTGAATTATTGTTTTTATTCTGAAGACATTTTTACTACCCAAAATATGCTCCAATATTCATGAATAGCATATGATTCCGATTAAAAATGGGATGTAGTTGGTCCTTTATTAAGGACATTTTCGAATTTCTCAAAATTTACCATAAGAGGTAGAAAAACGACGGCATTTTTCACGAAAACAGAAATTTCGACGAATTCGATTTGAATATTTCACGATAACTCGAGCTATTTTGAAGTTAGATAATTGAAAATTTTATTGGTAATTCACATAGGTATTATATACATGTAGTAAGATTAAAAAACCTTTATGTTATTTTCCTACAAAATAATGGACTTTGAATATTTTGTAAAATTATCGTTTTTATGTATACAGGGTGTAACAAGTCTATCTGACAATTGTAATAACATTTTTTCTATTCATGTCTTTAACTTTTTTTTTTTTCAAATACATACTGAGCCCTTGCGCTACAATACTGTCGATTTCAAATATTTTTTTGTACTTGGGAAACTCAAATTTTAAAATTTTAAATTTAATTTTACCATTTTAAAAAAAAATCAAAATAGCCATTTTGTAGACCGGATTTTTAGAAAAATTATGGTATTAAAATATCTTCTTAAAGTTTGGTCATTTATTTCTTATGATTTTTTTAACTTTTTGAAAATGTGAATTAAATTACTAAAATTATAGGTGCAATTAATATTGTACGGGTCTATCAAATAGTCGGTGATTTGATTAACTTTTCCATAAAAGCATAATAATAATAATATAACTGGGACTCATAATAATAAATATCAATTTAATGATGTAAGCGATAACAAAAATCTTGGAATAAAAATTAAATTTCGATCAGCCATTTAATTAATAGTGTTAGGTATACAATAATATTTGTTATAATTTTATGTGGTATTATTGTATAAAATTCTTAACTTTTTCACAAACTTTAAAAAATCGTAGAAAATAAATGGGTCAACCTTTATTAGAATTTTAAACACTAATATTTTTCTAAAAATCAGGTTTACGAAATGGCTATTTTGAAATTTTTCTTAAACAATAAAATTAAATTTTAAATTTCCAAATTTGAGTTTCCCAAGTACAAAAAAATTTTTGAAATACTGAAGTATATTTATAATATATAACTTAACATCATATTATAATAATCTTTAGTCTCATTTTTTTTTATAGCTACTTAAAGTTGTTATTTTTAATTTAAACGAAAATCATAGAATTTTTTTTTATATGTATAATATGTTACGTGGCAAAATCAGACATTGGGAAAAATTCAATAATACCTGTGTAAAACTAGAAATGTTCAAGAGACGTGGGCAAAAAAAACATTAGAAAAATATAAAAAAAAAATTCTAATTTATTTTTGCAATATCCTAACATTTAGAATTACATAAAATATTATTTTATTCACATTTGCAATTATTACTTGTAACCTTTAAAATAATAAGTTTACATAAATGATTTAGTAAGACCCGGAGAAATAAAAAAAGTCCAAAATCCCCAAAAATCGTCACACCTGGTTTCCCCGGCCTGAACCCTGGGGAAGGAATATGACTGTTGGTCACGGATAATAGGAAATATGAAACAAACCAAACTAGGCGGTAAGGAAGTGGACTCACTGGCATTAGGAGTCTGCCTTACTAATTTCGAGTGCGTGGCGGGTAAGTCACTATGGCAGAGGTGCGCCAAAACGCCCAAATCTGTCGCTGAGAAAACAGCGTTTTTCGTGCTCACTTGTCGCCAGCCTCCTATATTGTTTTGGGAGTCGTTCAAAATGATTGCGAGTAGAAGAATTTGAAGGTGTGTGCCGGTTATATCGCTGTGAAAACTGCAATTGCATTTCGATGACTCGTATGATATATTGATATACGGCTGGCAGTCGTTAGTTGCTGTTCGCTTGGATCCAATGGGATGTTGCTGTATTGATGGTTTATGATTGAATGGTTGTCTTTATGTGGTTTTTTTTCTACCTGTATTTATATCATTTTGATGATGTCAGCGCGCTCTCTAATTGGCTGACGCCATCGCGTCCTCTGATTGGTCTAATTATCGTCAATTTTTATTCACATGTAAAAACATATCTTAACACGATGCCAGTAGTTTAGTTGCCACATCGGAATGTAATATGTTCCGTCATAATATATATACGAGTATATATACGACCTAACCTCGTATATACATATATCGATACTCATAAAACATAGAAACATATTTATTTACAACATGACAACACTATTATATAAATAATATTATTTTATATTTTATATTCTATTATAATAATAAAAGAACAAAAAATTCAAACTAAAATATAGAAATTATATTACGAGTATTATGAATTATATTGCAATTTTGGCAAGACATTTTTATACAAAATTGATATTTTTATAAGATAATGTTATTATAACTATACAATAAATAATAGGTACTAAATACAATTGTAGTTTATTATATTATATTATTTTCATATTTTAGGGGCCTATTTCATGATAAATAATTATGGTATAAATTTAGTGACGTCAGGTGAGTAATATAAATAATAATATATTTTAGTTTATTACAGTGGTGACTTTAGGGGGGTATAGAGACCATGGCCCACTACAAGACATTTTATATGAGATATTATATAATATATATATATACTTTACAGTATATTACTTAGATCAAAATGATCTATGGTATAACATATTAGTATAGTATTCAGATCAAAGTTGATTTCAAAATTAATAAAATTGATAACGTGGATAATTTATAAGAACATTTCGTCTGATATAATTTTAATCATAGAAGCTGCTTATCAGTTATCAATTTATCATATATGAATTTATAAAGATAAATAATAACATGTGTAAAACGCTAATACATTTATGTCTTAGGTATTTATATATTTACTATAATTTAATATTTTAATCTCTAAAATGAAACAAAAGTTTATTTTCCAATTATTTTTAAAACAATAATATTAGATCCTCCTAGGCAAAGACCTAAATCCGCCCCTGCTTTATTATATTATTTTCATTACAATTACAATTATATTTAAAATCAAATTGAACAGTTGTGAATGTTTTATAATATTTTTATTTAAAACTGAAATTAAAAAATTAATACTTTTTAATCGTACCTTAACGTATTTCAACGTATTATAATTTTAGACCTTAAAACCCAAAATTTTCAATTTTATCAAAGATTATATACATAAAAAAGAGAATTTTACGAAATACTCAAAGTCCTATATATTTTGTAGAAAAATTAACGAAACGGTTCCAAAAATTTATCACAGTATATTATAGTTCATACTTATGTCAATACTTAATAAAATTTTCAAGTCCCTAACTTCGAAATTGCCTGAGTTATCGTGAAATATTTAAATCGAATTCGTTGAAATTTCAGTTTTTTTGAAAAATATCGTTTTTCGTCATTTTTTTGTTCTTTTTTTCACTCGCAATTTTCAGAAATTCGAAAAATGGCCTAAATAAAGTACCAACGACATCCACTTTCTAACAGGAGAACTATGCTTCTCGTGAAAATCGCAGCATTATTTGAAAAAAAATAAATGTAGAAAAAGTGTCTTCAGATATAAAAACCAAAAAAAACCAAAAATTGATCTGAGACATGATATAATATTAATCATAGAAGTTCTTTATCAGTTATGATATATGAATTTGTAAACATGGATAATAACTTGTGTTAAACATTAAAATATATTATGTTAATAGTATTATATAATCAACGTAACATTTAATCGTTGTGTATGTTTTTAAGTTTTATAATTATTATAATTTAATATTACATTCTCTAAAAGAAAACAGAAGTCTTTATTCAAGTTATTTGTTAAACAATAATATTAGCCCCCCTAAGCAAAGACCCAAAGCCGCCCCTGCTTTATTATATTATATTCATTATAATTACTATTATATTAAAAATCAAATTGTGCAGTTCTATTGATTGTATTATCATTTTTTTTATAAAAAAATCAAATTATAAAATTAATACTTTATAATCGTAACTTAATGTATTTCATCGTATTACATTTTTAGACATTAAAACCCAAAATTGTTAATTTTATCATAATTTTATATATGTCGCATCCACTTGGTGAAATCGTGAATTTCATGAAATGGATATCCATTTCATGAAATTCGATCAAATCGTGTAATTCATTTTTAAGTTCATGAAATGAACACAAATTTTATCCATTTCATGAAATGGAAACCTTCATTTTACAATTTGTGTAATTTTTGGCAGGAATTGAATTATTTAAATATATGATTAAAAGTATATGCAAATATGTGATAAAGTAAATTATTATATTTTAGATTCTGAGCGAAGCGAAGAATGTATTGGTTTTACAATGATGTGTGATTATTTTTTGTTTTTTTTTGTTTTTTTTTTTTTTTTATGTCTGTAGACACTTCTACTACCCGACAGAATGCTCTGATTTGCACGAATAGCATATGTTTCCGGTAGGAAATTGGATGTAGTTGGTACTTTATTTAGGTCATATTTCGATTTTCTCAAAATTGACCCTATGCGGTAAAAAAACGACGAAAAAATGACGAAAAAACTGCATTTTTCGCGAAAAATGAAATTTCGACGAATTCGATTTCTATATTTCACGTTAACTCAGGCAATTTTTAAGATAAAGACCTGAAATTTTTTTTGGATGTTCACATAGCTACTATATATATGTGGTATAATTTTGGAACCGTTACATTAATTTTTCTCCAAAATATACGACTTTGAATATTTCGTAAAATTCACGTTTTTACGTATATAATGTGTGATAAAATTGTCAATTTTGGGTATTTTAGTCTGAAAATTTTACTGAAGTATACTTACATATTACTTAACATCATACTAAAATATTAGAAAAATTCATTGTCAAAATTTTTTTTTCTAGCCGTTTTAAATTGATATTTTTAGGAAAACGAAAATCTTAGAATCCATACGTATAAATATTCTGAAAACACTTTCACTACCCGAAATAACCCTTCGATTTTCACCAATAGCGAGTTTCAGATGTATAAGTGGATGTAGATGGTACTTTATTTACAAGCCCGTATCCAGGGGGGTTTAAGGGGTTCAACCCCCCCCCAAAAAAAAAATTTTTAAAGTAGTTTTATATTTATAATATAACAGACTAACTACATATATAACTACGTATAATATAATCATTTATTTTTACTTCATATATTAAAAAATTTTAACCCCCCCCCCGAAAATTGATCCTGAATACGTGCTTGTTTATTTGGGTCATTTTTCGAATTTCTCAAAATTGACTATAAGCGGTAGAAATAATGAAATTTTGACGAATTCAATTTCTATATTTCACGATAACTCGGGCAATTTTTAAGTTAGAGACTTGAAAATTTTTTTGGGTGTTCACATAGCTATTATATATATGTGGTAAAATTTTGGAACCGTTTTTAAATTTTTTTTCTAAATATAGGACTTATAGCTTTTTTAATTTGATATTTTTAGTTCAAACGAAAATTATAATCTGACTGAACTTTGCTCAGAATCGTTTTTCGAATGGAATGGTTTATCAATGCATTCAAATTCTAAGTAAAATTAAACGCTATGATCCGCTCACCTGTATCCTGTGCGGCAGGAGTATCAGCTCTTTTTTTATATTTAATTATTTAAATATTATTTATTATTATAATAATTTAAGGATTTATGACAACGACTATTACATTACATTTAACCGATTTATTAATACAAATACAACGTTTACTAATCATTTACTTTTAATCATTTATTTAAATATTCAATTCCTGCAAAAAATAATCTTAAAGTGTAATTTTATAAAAAATTACACAAAGTGTAAAATGAAGGTTTCCATTTCATGAAATGGATAAAATTTGTGTTCATTTCATGAACTTAAAAATGACTTACACGATTCGATCGAATTTCATGAAATGGATATCCATTTCCTGAAATCACGATTTCACCAAATGGATGCGACATATACATATAAACGAGATTTTACAAAATACTCAAACTCCTATATTGTTTTGTAGTAAAATTAACAAAACGGTTCCAAAATTTTATTACAGTAATAAATAGTACGTACCCAATACCCAATTAAATTTTCAAGTCTCTAACTTCAAAATTGCCTGAATTATCGTGAAATATTGAAATCAAATTCGTTGAAATTTCAGTTTTTTTGAAAAATGTCGTTTTTCGTCATTTTTTGTTCTTTTTTTCTCTTGCAATTTTCAGAAATTCGAAAAATGGCCTAAATAAAGTACCAACGACATCCACTTTCTAACCGGAGAACTATGCTTCTCGTGAAAATCGGAGCATTATTTGAAAAAAAAAAAAATGTAGAAAATGTGTCCTCAGATATAAAAACCAAAAAAATACACATCATCTCTTAGCTCAAAATCAAAACTAATATTTTATTTTATTTGTTCCAGAATATAAGATTCTATATAAGATTTATATCACGTTATATTTTTTAAATTTGCATGATCGTATTCAAACAACAACAGGTATGTATATTATATATCTAAATTGAAAGTTTTAGGAAAATATTATAGTATTTAGTATATATATAATAATTTTATTGTTATTGTTGCCGCTGATGATCTCAATGCACACCTATATCCCTGCGCCAGGAGTATCAGATCGTCTTTTTTTGTATTTCATATATAATGGAGTTTTAATAACTACTGTGAATTAAAAAATAAAATATATTAGTTTTAAAATTAAAAATATTTGTAAACATTTAAGTCTGAGAGTTTACAAAATGTAGTATTATGCACTTATGTATAATTTTATAAAAGTGTCATATACAATTCTTACATTTTCACATATTGTACCAAGTTTATACTGAGCGTTCCTATGACAAGAAGAGCAAAGTATTAGTAATTTTTTTGAAGGAATATTCCATTATGTCTTGTTCTGATTACGGAGATCTTCAAATAAAGTTACGCGGTTTTTAAAAAGAATAAATAATAAGATAAAAAGGTTTCAGTATTCAGTAGACAGTAGTAAAAATAGAAAGTGAAAAAAAAATTTCAACTTTTGGGAAAAAGAGGGGCCATTTAAAATTAACGTTCATACAATTGGTTGTAATTCACAATGACGTAATAAGATTACGTTGTACATATAGTGTATATAATATATAAGAAAATGGGCGATTACGACCTGACTAGATGAATTCGTCTCGTGGATCTATGCTGTGGCGAACAGGATCAAAATCCATTTCTACTGTTATTCAAACAAGGTGATAAATCACTCATACAATACGCACAATAATGATATACGACGGACAAGGCGGCAAATTAAGACGCGTCAGCAGAAAAATAACTTGTACAGAGGGGTATGGGATAACACTCGCGAAAGTAGTAATAAACGCATGGTTTTTATGGCGATGGATCAAGTCACACGCAAGAAATCCCCGTGATGACGAAATTTCGTTATAAGAAAAATGAAAATCTGTAATAGATGGAACCATGTAAGGTAGGGAGGAGAACGCGACAACCGTTAACAACGCGACGTAAATTAATACTCGGAGTTCACGGTAACGGCACAGAATAAATTAAATTATAATGGGAACTACGATGATTTAACATGGGTAATATAAGAAGCCTTGTCCATGACCTTCGACCATTTTCTCAATGGACATGAAAACAGTTGTTCGCTTTTCAGTTATCATTTACCATTTATCAACGTTTCATTTAATACGTTTTCTATGATAACATATAATCAAGTTGAGTCAAGTCAAGTAAACAACGTTTGTCTGTGCGTCGGGAAAAACTCTCCGGCTCCATATTCTTATTACGCATGCGCGTATTGATATGGTCATTGATATGGCGTTTTTGATAGCTAGTGGAGTAGGTTGCGTAGCGGCTGGCGAAATTTAAAATCGTGTCACGGTCGGCTCATTTAACTCAACCCCTCTTCACCGCCCAGTCATCGCATGATAACAAAATGTTAGTGCGTTATCACGTATTCATAATATTATCATTTATCATACGTTGACTGGGCGGTGAAGAGAGGTTGAGTTAAATGAGCCGACCGTGACACGATTTCAAATTTCGCTAGCGGCTGCCCAATGATAGCGTACAGGTGTAAAGACATTGTAAACACCATTGATATACCAGGTGGCGCGCTTTATCCATACCAAATATTATTTGTGAATCGTTTCAATAAATAGTAGCAGAAAAGAACAATGATTCATTGAAAACATAGAAAGAGATTCGAATTAGCTCGTTGCCTGCCGATGACATTAATCAAATAATTGAGATCATAGACTGTTTTTATGATAATGACGACTTTATTTAAATTTCTATTTTTAATGATTCTTTTTTTTTTATAGATACAACGGGTGCCTCCTCAAGTTCAATCTCAAGTAAAATTCATTTTATTTTATATTTATTTAATGAAAATAAATGTAATTGTTTTTTTCTAAAATAAAATGTATCCATAATTCTTTACCTCTATATATATATATATATATATATATATATATAAAAATATAGAATCACAGTTTTAAATAAATAGCAGCTGATGTGCATAATATATTGCAGGAAATGTATTTTATTATCTAAATATTATACCTAGGTTATGTAATAATATATATGTATAATGTTCCGATACTTTATAACAAACCGTTAAACAAATTAAGCAGTTTCATAAACTTATATTTTTATGACAGTTATGTGACAATAACTAGTCATTGATAACGGTTGCAATATAAATTGAAACATTAAAGCATTTGATTGGCTTTTAATTTTTTTGTTTTGAGATATTCCTAACGCACATCTACCCATCGCTACAAACACGGTTATCTACGTAATTTATCCCACATTAATATCTACATGTTTTAAATTATATTGTAATATACTTTTATATAAACCTATTACATATACATAGTAGTATAGTACTAGTGTAATATTTATTATATCTTAATGGTAGTTTTATTTATGTGAAAGTTTATTATGTTCATTCATAATAATTTATTAATTATTACCGCACAGACGTTGCGTTATCACACAGAAAGTCTGCGACCTTTGTCTCCGTGACAACATGCCGCTAACGCCGAATATAAAAACTAATATTAAACATAAAAAAAATATCAATATCAATAATCCAAACATGAAACTTGAAAATAAAAGCTAATATTAAAAATAAAAATATAAAGCTATTATTCCTAAATATAAACATATCAGCAAATAATCTTAGCATGAACCTTTCATCCTCACAAAATAATTTAAAAAGTCCAAATAACGATGTCTGGACACAACCAGCCGGAAAAAGAAAACACTTTAGTTCCTCAGAGACTAAGTCTCCAACCCAAAATAGTATCAGACTTAAAGAACTATTTACATTGAGAAACCGATTTGAAGTGCTAACACAAACTGAACCAGTTGAAGTTGATACAATTATACCAAATCCAAATTCAGATGCAAGTTACCCTAAATCGCCCACTCCATCGGTAAAAAGTGCATATATAGCTCCTCCTATAATAGTCAAATGAATTAAAGAATTTGTAAGTATACGATCGAAACTCAGATATATTGTGTTATAAGGAATCTACATGCAACAACCAACACAGCAGAAATCAGATCATCCTTCGTTTTCTAGTACGTCAAATTACAAATGTTCTACATACGACTACAAAACCAAATCTACCAATATTCTTTGTTGACCTTGAACCCTCTGAATGAAATAAAGATATCTTCCTTATAAACCATATACTCCATACCATGGTAAAAATTGAAGAACCATAAAAAAAAACATAACCTATTATGTCAGAACTGCCAGGAGTACGTTCACACAAAAACGTACTGTGTACACTCACCAAGATGCGTTCGATGAACTAAACATCACATTACTTAATTATGTTAAAAGCCTCGAAATCTTCCTGCCAAATGCGCGCGATGCCAAGGTGAACAACCAGCAAACTATAAAGGAGGCAAAATTCACAAGAAGCTTCAAAAACGTCGCAACGTAAACTCAAATACATTTAAATTAACTTCAATTAACAATCAACACAATCCAAAAACCACAGTGAATGTCTCTTTGGGGAATTCAACCTCTCATCCTATCAAAGAACATATGCAAATGTAACCTCAAACCAAGATACTCCAAAATTCGAATACAGTTATTATTTAGAATCATTTTATAGAATCAAATTTTGCTATCTAAATAATTTATCAGTGACTTTCAAGCTCTCATAAATACGCTCTCCTTTCTTACATCAGTCCTAGCAAATATTGCTGCTCAAAATGACTATAAATACCACAATCTCCAAATCATAACTTGTACTCCATTGGAATTCCAACGGTATTAATAACCATGTAGCCAAATTTCACTTGTACTTCACAATAAACGTAAAGATATAGCACTGATATCTGAAACACACCTCACTAACAGAACAAAAATACACATTGCTGACTATACAATATTCAGATCCAATCATCCAGACGGTACCGCACACGAAAGAGTGGCGATAATTATTAGATCTAC